>JASVER010000133.1:1521593-1532883 GCA_030449065.1 Oceanodroma leucorhoa | reverse complement strand
CAGGGAGGGAGACGATGTGTTCTCCAGCCACGTTTCTGCTTTTATAGCAGCCCAGGTTATAAATAACAATCAGCCTCTCCTGCCAGCCTGCTCCCCTATCCCCCTTCGCTTTTTTTAATCTTTGCCAAAGGTACTGTTTAGAGATCTTTCTAGACCATTTATTTTTAAATTACCAACCAGAGGAGAGAAGAAGGGAGGGGAAAAAAAAAAAAAAGAAAAAAAGCAAAAAAAAAAAAAAAAAAAAAAAAAAAAAAAAAAAAAAAAAAAAAAAAAAAAAAAAAAAAAAAAAAAAAAAAACACAACACACACCCCTCACACACACTCCCATAGAACAAAAATCCTCACAATAATCAAAAACAGTAAAGCAAACAGCACTAGTGTATAAAAAGCATCACTGTAAAATCGAAAATTTAGAGCAATTTACAGTCCAGCATGCCTAAAACTTCTGGGATAAACACAGTTCCAACCAATATGGAAGTGGCCTTTTCTGCTGGCTGTGGATTGATTTTCTTTGGGTTATCCTTGAAAGCAATATATCTTTCTGAATGGGTCCCTCTTTCACTCCTGTCCTCAAGAGCGGTGGATTAACAGCCTATCATGGTTCTTTGGCACAATGAAACYGCTTCAGCTTTAGCATCATTCACAAGATGGTCTCTTACAAATGTTGGGACTTCAGCATCTACTTATAGAAAGACAAGAGAAAGACTAGCGTTTTGATCTGAAATTTACTGATGACCTGCTTGTCCTCACCAAACTTGCCAACACAAATTAGCAGCCACCTGTAATTTCCTGTCCTAGTTGTAAAAAATGAAGCCATTCATACAACACTTGATAAAAATGTAGGCAGGTCTGTTCTGTTTCATAGCATATATACCCCGTTTGCTATTCAGTATCTTATAGCAACRAAGGCAAGATATTTACGTTGCCCCAGTACTAACAACACAGGCCTTCACTGTGACAAAGATGCAGTAGCACAAACCTCAGTTAAAGCTCATCCTGTCAAATTTGGATGCGTGCACTGAAATACTGAACATCATCATTCCAGGCTCCCCAAACAGCCCACAGAGTCGTGAGGTCTTCTGAATCATTTTTGGAAGGTGCCTTAAACTCAGTTATCCAACAGACATGGTCCTCTCTACTGACTGTAGAAAGCCAGTAAAAAGACTGTACTAACGCAGGCACAGAATTTAGTTACGTGCCTCAAATTAGTATGATTCATGGATCTGCGGTGTTTAACCAAGGTTATAAAGCCAAGCACATACCAGGATCCCCCACACCTCTGGGCAGTTATCTTTGAAGCCCACAGTATTACTTCTCCTTTGTTATCATTTTCGAGACCAGTTAGCTCAAAGCCAATGCAGGTACATTATTTCTGATACAGCCACCCCTTTATTTCACTGTGCAGCCACAGCGCTAGCTTGGCCTAATATGTTTGGCCCCTTCTTACAGTTTAAGTAGTACCCAGGCAGAGAAAAAAGCTGAAGGTGCAGCCAGCCTGTGCCTCTGTGTTACTGCACATCACTCCCTGCTCTCAGTGTGGTTACTGAACCTGCAAGTGTGGCTGGGAGCCACGTGGCCCATGAATTGCACAAGCGAACGCCAACACTCCTGTGCCTCTGCTGCGGGGATACCACTAAGTGCTGATGTCCTTCAGACCAGAGGCTTGGATCCCAATCTCAAAAGTTTTCTAAAAGATGGGCATCCACACATTTCTAACAGCTACAGTGCTGATACAGATTAGAGGAAAGTTTAGGGCACGGGAGGATTAGATCACCCTCAAAAGGCWGGATGCCAAAGTAGGAATCCACGTGACAGGACTGATCAGACTAAGAGCAAACCTCAATTTAACATCAAGGRAATGAGGGAAGAGATGTAAATAACTAGCTCTAAAAATGCATCCATGTTCCTGTCTGGCACCACATTTCTGGCTGATACTGGCATTTCCCAGTTTCTGCTCAGTAGCTGACCATTTACGGCATCTTCTTTATCAGATTCTGAATAAACAAAACTCTTTTTGGGCACTATTAGGCTTTTTACTCTGTCTCTCTGCACCTTTGTATTGACTGACAAGGGAGATTTTCCACATTCCCACTCTCATTTAGAAACACTGTCACCCTTTGGTGCAAATCTGATATAGATATTGGTAATTGCACGTGATGTAAAACAGTCAAGCCCCATTTTTATTGTAAGTATGGGGCAGCAGGGGGAGGTCCTGCCTGGGTAAGCTGGTACAGCTTCAATTAAAACTCAGTTTTAATCGACCTGCCCCACAGAGATATAAAGCAAACCAGCTTTCCAAAATCCCAAAGAAATTCTGAGGGCCCACTCAGCCCTCCATTATGAAAACACGCATGTGCATTCTGCAGGACTAAGTCACATTCTTTCAACCAGTGCATAGAGCTCCCAGCTAATACATTTCTGACTAGAGACCTTCTGAAGAACAGACAGCATTATACTGGTAACAATCCCCTACTATAAGGCTCATATTAAATTAAAGGAATAGCCACTCAATCTTTTTACAGTGACACAATATCCCTGTATTAAAAATGTAGGCCAAACTTCAGTAGTACAACATCTCTTACATGTTTTGTTTCTACAGTTTGGGTGTCATTTCTCAGACTACATGCAGCTGTTCAATAATTCAACTTCACAGCGGAATACATTTGGAAATGGGAAAAGTGGCATTTAATAAGCATCTTTATACAGAGCCTACAACCCAGTGCTGCCTACAGCTGGGCAAATTACACCAACTTATCTGATTTCAGAAACAGAGCASGCCTAGCTAATACTCAGATGGGAAATAACCTGGGAATCCAAGGTACTGAGAAAAAAAAAAAAAAGAAAACCAACAAAAAACACGCTACTGAATATTGGGTCATCACTGAAGACCTGATGAATAGGAATTAAAACTGAAGTTATCTGTGTGCAATGGCATATTTAGCCATAGGGAGATAAGCATTGCACTCTCAGACACGTTACAACCTAAGCCTATTATCTTTGCCACACTAGGGCAGGCAGAACAGCATTAAGGAGTAGAACAGTGACCCGTAGCAACATAAACATTCTATAATTCTATGATTAAGGATCAAGATTCTACTCATCTACAGGTCTTTATGGACAGATGACATGGTTAGAAAAGGCAGGAAGTTAAAGTTGCTATCCCTCACGTTTCTTCAAGTGTGGCACCAGGGCAACCTGAATGGTGCTGAGAAGGGTAAGGAAGAGGTACTACAAGTCAGAAAGAAGCAACCTGCACCGCTTTCCTAAGGGAGAGTTTTACTGCCAGCTCAGCAGCCCAAGGTCTCAATTCCCCCTGCTTACCTGCAGAGCTCCCCTCTGTTACTGAGCAGCATGATACCTGCAACCCTGGGCCCTTCCCCAGCAGAGCTCAGCTACCCCAAAAAAAACAGAGGATGGAGATCAGGAGGCACACCATTTCTACAGCTGAATACAATGAACATTCCAACTCTTAGCATGAAAAGTTAGTTGAGTTTTTTGGCCATAATGGTAGCTCTGCTAGTCGAGTACTTGATACACAGCCCCACACACTTGAAAACAAGAAGTTGAAAGAGTATATTTTTGTTATTTAATTTTAACCAGCCGACGTATTCACCCTGTCTGTGAACTTATCCACATACTCTCATTAAGTTGCTCCACTGCCCTGCTTTCTTAGCAGCACCACATAGTTACCGCTAGCTAAAATGCAGCATCCAGTAGTACACAAGGGTAATAAGACATGCCTGTTTTATGGAATTTGCAGGGTTAGGTTGTAGTCTAAACAAAACATGGCAAAGTTAAAGGAAGATAGACTGGCTCTGGTATATAAGAGGATGAAGGAAAAGTGTTACCAAGTAGGCCGCTACCTCTATACCCAGTTGCAGCTCAACTGAAATTCTGAAATGGAAATGGAAAATTAATCAAGGAGGTTTATGTCTACAGAATTGTAAAAAGCACTATTAAGAGGACTTTGATGAATTGCTACTGGACTAGAGTGGCTGTCCATGTTTGTACGTGGCTTTAAAGACATAGGTCTCTAGTTCCAAAAATGAGAGAGAAGTATGGAAGAGGGCACAAGAAAGAAGCAGAGGAGAAATAGGTCCCACTGGAAAAATACCTCTATGCACACCAGCCTCTCCTCTTATTGCACTTCTCAAGTCATTCCTCTTGGCTTCAGCAATACCTACCACAGTGGGCTGAGCGCCAGCCGAATTGTTCACAAATCCCAGCTGGATGTGGTGATAACAACAGCAAACATTTGGGGAAAGGGTGGGAGGGAAGTGGGGATAAAAATGGAAACCCATCAGCCTGGTCTCTATCATTCATCACTAAAAACTCATTTGTTTTTAAGTCATCTTCTCCTGCAGTGGTGGAGACTTAGCACCTGACTTTGGAAGCATGAAGCAATTTCTGCAGAGCAATCAGGCTCCCTCTCAGCAGGGCAGCCCTTCACAGGAGGTCAGGAGAGAAGTCTCAGGAATTAGATCTGGGAAGGGTGCATGGAGCCTGGTAGATGTTCTTTAATTTGTCCTCCCTGAGTGGGCAGAGAAGCAGGCTAAAAAGAGTGTTTTCAGCCACAAGAAGGAAGTGTTCTTGCTCCTTGTAATCCTGTTAAAAGGAGTCACTGTGTCAATTTTCCTTTTTTGTTTTTGTTTTTTTTTTTTTTTCTTTTTTAACAAAGTTAGCATAGTAATTATCTTACAGACTACAAAAGATGTTATAGTAAAGAAACCTCAAAATGCACTGGTTGGCAGGAGACTAAAAACCCTCAGTCCTTGGTGCCAAGCTGCTTTCATGCCTGGTTGTTATGCCTGGCACATGGCCAAAAAGAGGAGTTTCTTGGTGGTGGTGGTGGTGGTGCTGTTTTTTTGGTTTGGTTTTAGGGTTGGGTTTTTTTTTTTTTCCTATGAAAACTGAGCAAGCAGCACGGCCAAGCAACACATAGTATCCTGCAGTTCAATAGGCTACTATTTACATTGAACATCATATACCCAGGCAGACAAATACAGAGCTGTAAATCCCACCTAAAGTCTAGGTGCATTATCTGTGGCAGGTCACATCTCTCTGATGTTGTCCTATCCTATATCCCAACTGCAAGGCTGCAATGCCCACAATTCCCCTGTTGGCCCCCAAGTGGGGTTTATTCTCCCCCCTCTCTCCTATAGCTACACTAAACCATCTGTGCTAGAGTGAAATGGCTCCCTGCCTCTGATAGATAGCATTTATTGCTGCCCCTGGAATGCACTAGTTGTTCCAAAGGGATGCCATTTCAGCATCTCCATCCCTTACAATTTTATTAGCATCTGGCAGCTACTGACTGTCTCTCAAGCGGGAGAAGGAATGGGTACAGAAACATGCCTCTGAAACAGAAAGATTAGCTGTAAAATGGTGGGGGTTTATTTGGGATTTAACTGGCAGCCAGTCTCCTAGGTTTCTTCTTGTAAACTTAACTGGCGAAAGACTTCCACTTTAAGAAACAGCGGTGAATTACCATCAACTTTGAGTTAAGTAGGTACTTTGCAAGCAGCACCGAGAGTTCACAGAATCTGTTTTCTGCCACATGCAGAACACAGCCCAGCCACCTGTGGACGTGCCTCGGCCTCAGGAGGCAGGGGGTCTTGCCCCAGCTCTGGGACAACAGGCAGTTGCCAAATCATTGGGAAAAGTCAATAAGATTCCCACAGTTCGTTAAGCTGCAATTTCATCCCCACCATCACCAGTCTGCATACATCTCAGTATTCAGCCATAGCTCCTTTAAAATTGTGCCTAGATTTCTACTTTACATGTTCTGGTCTGGCCCTTTAACTTCTCTCAAAACCATAAATATCTGGGAATCACTGTTGTCCCAATGCAGAACAACTGCAACAGCCAGCCTATGATGTGCAGGCCAGGACTCAACTGGGTATCAGACTGGTTCTTCTTAGGATGCATTCACCAGATTAAAATTTAAAGAGAAGATCTCAGTAATGAGAAGCAAAATTCTAATTCACAGAGAAAATGCCTTCCTTTTGTTGCACCAAATACTAGAACAGATCAGAGGCAAGGGGGAAAAAGGAAGAGCTTTGAAGGAAACAGGTACAGCGCTACTTTGTCATGTGCCCTCCAGTTCTTCACTGAATATTTCTCAAACACTGAGTCTCTGAACAGGCTTTAGAAGAAAAAGAACGACTTTGACTGTATTTTTGGCATTCTTGCTAGCACATCACCCACTCAACAACACAGCTGTAAACTCAGTTTTATTAGTCAGTTAAGGCTGGGCATATGGCTATGTGTCACAAGAACTGTACAAAAGCGATCAGAGCCAGAGACAAATCTAGGCTGCTGTGCTTCTCTCAATAATGGGACTTCCAAGAGGACACAGCAAATCCGAGGCAGTGATAAAATTCACACTGATGTCAACGACCAACATCCTGGTTTCAGCTGGGATAGAGTTAATTTTCTTCCTAGTAGCTGGTATAGTGCTGTGTTTTGGATTTAGGATGAGGATARAGTTGATTACACACTGATGTTTTAGTTGTTGCCGAGCAGTGCTTACACTAGTCAAGGACTTTTCAGCTTCTCAAGCCGTGTCAGCAAGAAGCTGGGAGGTGGCACAACCAGGACAGCTGGCCCAAACTGACCAAAGGGATATTCCATACCAAATGATGTCATGCTCAGTATATAAACTGGGGGGAGTTGGCCGGGCGACAGCGACCACTACTCAGGAACTGGCTGGGCATCAGTTGGCAGGTGGTGAGCAATTACATCGTGCATCACTTATTTTGTATATTCTTTTATCATTATTATCCCTTCCTTTTCTGTCCTATTAGACTGTCTTTATCTCAATCCATGAATTTTACCTTTTTTTTCACGATTCTCTCCCCCATTCTGCGGGGGGGGGGGAGCGAGCAAGCGGCTGTGTGGTGTTTAGCTGACTGCCGGGTTAAACCACACCACCAAAGAGTTCAGTCAACAGTGAAATTCTCACCTTACTTTTCTTCTGATGCAATACACAGCCTTTTTGAAATCTCTTCTTCCACGGCTTTCTCCCAATAGTGAGCTTCTGCAATCAGTATCTATAAGGCACCCAGCAAAAAAAAGTCTACCCAACACTTTTCCATGCAAGACATGCACTTGGAGGGCAAAGGCAGAAGAGCAGAGCTTGCAACCCCTGTTACAGAGCAGCAGGTTCTACAATGAATGCCATTGCCAGCACTACAAAGTTTTAGACACCGAAATCTGGCCTTCTAGTCTAGAGAATGTCTTTGTGCCACTGCTAAATCAGATGAAATGAGAATATCTCTCTGCAGAATTTGAAGAAAACGTCAGATTACTTTTTTTAAATGACATGCACATGAAAGACAATATTTTGCTTCTCTGTATTCTGTGCCCCCCCAGCCCCAACAATCTGGGTGTTTATGTAAGGCATAGGTAACAGAGATGCTGTTTCCTACCATCATACTCTTATGCAGAATACCACTGTCTGAACCACTAAGCAATACACTCTGTTGCTTACTTGCTCAGGGAGAAGAAAAGTTTTATCTCCTCACACAAAACGGCCCTAAAAGGGCAAACTTTCTCCTAAATCTGGTGGTGGGCACTCACTTCGGTCAGGCTAGGTGACTTGAACCTATGTTTGTTATGAACATACTTACCCAAATACTCTCACAACACATTTCGTTCTCTAGGATCTCCTCTCATTTTCCTGGAGTCTGAGGTGCAACATTTTCCCCATGGAGGTTGTGCAAACACTTCCCACAGCAAGTTTGCTCTGATAATAGCACTACCCCACAAAAAATTTGCTCAAAAAAAAAAATCACTTGACACTTCTGACTGTACAGGGAAGGTGGGAAGGAAATCAGCAGTCGCCAGGTAGTCAGGGCCAGACAGGTTGTGCATGAGCAGTTTGCCCTCTTATGGCTATAGAAACAGTAGAGTTTCTTCTATAATGGACAAGTTAAGTGCTAGAGTGAAGACCTACACACTATTGCACTGGCGAGGTTTTTTCTTGAGCCCACTAATGGCAACGTTCACATGGAGCACATTTACGTGCACATAATATTTGTGAGATGTCTTTCATATCTAATCTTGTCTAAGATTTTTCTTCTTATTTCGTCTTAGCAAGATGCAATTTTATTTTGAATATTTAAGATGCAAACAATTGTTGATTGGATATTACTTTTTTTTCCCTTCCCCCCCATAAGTTTATTCCAAAATGAGAAAACTCAGCTAACCTGGTGGAAAAGAACACCATAACAGGATTTGATCTCACTTCCTTTGATATGTGAAACAAAAACAGTCACTCCAGGAGACTTTGAGAAACATTTATGGAAAATTACAGGTGATGAATAACCCACAGGAAGACTCATTTTGTTCCCTGAATGCAATACTGAGAATTAAAATAATAGGAAAGAAAGGCTACTACAAATCACATTTTGGTTCCTACCAAAAGCTATATTCATTCCAGTTCCCATGATACTTTCCATCTGTTTGCTCCAAGCTTTACTTCATCAAGTAAGAGAAAAGAAAATCTGATGAATCCGTAAGCAGATCAGATACTTTAATTGATTTTACTCAAGCTATACATAGCTCTGTTACAAATTCAAAGAACAAATCCCATTTGCCTGGTTCACAAACACTGTCCTGCTGTTTTCCCTTGGACTAGCCACACAAACAAAGAAAACAACACTTTTCTAAGAGGAATACAAAATTGGTATTTCTTTCTTGTTTTGTCATGTTTTTTAAATGTAACAAAGAACCAAAGCAGTGCCCACTCCAACATTCCAGCTCCCTTCAGTAAGAAATACAACACAGCCACCACTGAGAAAAAGAGAGCGAGGAGCCCAGGCCCATTCCCTGTCCTATTCTTTGGAAGAAATGGATCAACCAGCCCAATGGGACAGCAGGGCTTTACTAAAAGCAGTATCAACTGCATGCCAAATCTTTTYCTGTCTCCCAGTCAAGAACTCCTCTGTCAACAGATTTAAATGAAAATCTAGATTTAAATTAAAAAAATTTAAGCCTTTAATGTTTCTTGCATGCTAGTGGATGTGTTGCACATACTTCCAGTGTATCTGTCCTTATTAAATAATCAGGTGAAGGACTGCGCAACAGGATTTCCACTGCAAGAGAACAAAAATCCGAGACAAACCCGTTCAAGTCATATATCATTTGCTTGTAACAGATCCAATATACCGTCCTGACAAAGTCATCTGTTACCAAGCTTGTGCTGAAGACTTCAGGGATCGCCTTCATCACAGCAGTTAACGACTCAAATAAATCTTGTRGTGAAACTCACAGGAATAATTTTTTTTTTCTTCACTCCATATCATATGAAACATAAAACGCTGCAATTCAAGGCTTCCAAAAGGCTTTCACTGGACAGTCCATGGCTTACTGGAAAGACCTTGAAGACACATTCCCTCCCCAGTTCCTATTGCACAAAGTCGATATCTCTCCAAGCCATAATTTTGTAACAGCCCAGAGATGATGAGAATCACAGATTGACATTAGGCAAGCCCATCATGTGTGTGGTTTTCTCTTAATGTGAATGGCAGCTGGAGACAGACAGTGCCACAGAACCGTACCGCTCCACTCTAATCATTAACGAGTACACTGTGAGCCACAGCTCAGGAACCACTGTCAAATTTAAACCTAACAAAAGCAAAAGAAAAGAAGAATTTGTTAACACTACCCTGTCATGCTCCATATGTTTAAGATCTCCTGTGATCTTAAGACAATGAACTAATACATTACATAGACCTGCATAAAAATAATAAACTCAGCTTAGCAGAACCACTTTGTGCATGTATATATTTGAAGTCTAGCCACAGATATCTAACAACATAAATATCAGGCAAACAGTTCAACTTAACATTTCTTTGGTTACCTTAGATTATGTTGTGCCCACATCTCCTGACACTACTGATGCCTCCATTCTCATTATCACCAGTGCAGATCTTAACTAGCACTGTGCAAAACTATCGCAACAAAACCCAAAGCTAAAAGAAACTGTAAGGTGCATAGACAAGGTTAAACTATGGAACTAAAGCAGTTTTGCTCAAGCCATTGCAGTTCTATTAAGAGTCCAAAGTAAAAGCCATCCTCTTTGAGTAAGTGTACTTCTAAGACTTAGAATTTTATTGTCATTTTAGTTTTATCACAAACCCAAAGAAACTGTGTTTGTGAGCACCAGAACAGATGGGTGTTTTACCAGTCCTCCATCTCTCCTTGCTTGATGCTTTGGCCACAGTAAACAGACCACAGAATCATTTTCTTAAAGCAAAACAAAAGCAGAATGCTATTAAAAGAACAAAGGAGTAGGAACCCTAGATCTACTCTCCCTTCAGAGAAAAATTTTATTTCCTAGTTTCACAGGCTCTGCTGCCTGACACCCTGCTGCCAAGTGACAGAAGTAGAGCATACACTTCTACGTCCAGTTTCCATTTCAGAGGAAACCACAAAACCCCATAGACACACACACATGAACACAAGTGCTATCTAGTTTTACATGAGTCTTGGTTTTGTTCTGCGGGTTTACACACAGTAAGTAAAACCCCACAAAAAAATAAACTTAAGAAAAGGCACACTATCCACCACTATGCAGTTTTTAATTGATAGGTAGCAGCCTGAAGAAAACAAGAGACACATTCCTTTAAGGAAAGTTATTTACAAGGTTTGTCTTAAAAATAATTTTTTGTAACAAGCTATTTTAATTTTAAAAACTAAAAACACAGCAAACTAATTTTCAAACTATTTGGGCAAATTCTCCAACAACACGTGAAATGGCAAACCTCCAGACCGGCATTCTTTAACAAGGCACAGTTAATCTCATTCTTCTTATTAATGATTTAAGATCTAAACTGGTTATATCCATCTTCTTTCTTAGCCCTAATTAAAGTCAGAGCTAAAATGGGTGTCAGTAGAGCAAAGATCTCCAGTTACCACTACAATTCAAGGGTATTCTGACAATGTATCTCACTTTAGAACTTCATTCTCTCAAAAGAGGAGTACTGAAGTGAGAGACGATACTCCTAAATTGCAGCGCTAATAATCATTTGCTGTCTGTGATTACATTCAGTCCACTCAGGGAACTCACAGCTTATAGAATACTTCCATAGAAAGATGCTATGAGCCAGAAATCAGGATGCAGTAAGTTGCATGCTTGGCTGCACGATTTCTTAGATTAAACTTTTTCACATCATCTCCTACCAACTTCTACCATAGAATCATAGAATCATTAAGGTTGGAAAAGACCTTTAAGATCATCGAGTCCAACCATCAACCCAGTACCCATGCCCACTAAACCATGTCC
>JASVER010000133.1:1384078-1520233 GCA_030449065.1 Oceanodroma leucorhoa | reverse complement strand
GGGTGGATCCCATCCGGCCCCATAGACTTGTGTATGTCCAGCTGGCGTAGCAGGTCATTAACCTCTTCCTCTTTGATTATGGGGGGTTTAGTCTGCTCCCCATCCCCATCTTCCAGCTCAGGGGGGTGAACACCCACAGGATAACCGGTCTGAATATTAAAGACTGAGGCAAAGAAGGCATTAAGTACCTCAGCCTYCTCCTCATCCTCAGTGGCAATGTTCCCCCTGGCATCCAATAAGGGAGGGAGATTCTCCTTGGCCCTCTTTTTGTCGTTAACATATTTGTAAAAACATTTTTTGTGGTCCCTGACAACAGTGGCCAGTTTGAGTTCCAGCTGGGCTTTTGCCTTCCTAATTTCCTCTCTGCACAACCTGACGAGATCCCTGTACCAGTAGAAGCTACCAGTAGCTTCACTGAAGGCTTTTTGCTTCCCATTCAAGCTGTCTTTTGGGGGCCTGAGTACCAGCCACCCATCTAAACACTGGGATCTCCCAACCAGTTCAGCAGACCCTCATTCTGAGAAAGATGAGCTATCTCAGCTGGTTCACAACTTAATATGAAAGATAAGAAATCTTAAAGATGGGGCATGGAAACAGCAGCTAAATCGATGCTAGTCCAAACAGCTGCAGGATACACTGGATGGCATCATCTTCTGACTTGCACACAGGCAAAGCCCAGGACAAACTGAAATTATTTGTAACGAAGGCTATGGTGACTTGGTTTCATGACAAGTAAGAGCAGTGGATATAAACAAGCGGTTAAGATAAATTTCAGAATATCTTTAAAGGAAATACAGACTTAGTCACAGCCCTGTTCAATTTGCTGCAAAACAGAGTTACCTTGATTTGTCCCTCCACACACACAGACACTCCCCTCCCTCAGTACTGTGTCAGGATTCATCACAGGGCAACATCTTTCCAAACACTAGTGCTCTTACTCAGGTGCAGTTTCCAGTTAAGCTAAATCTAATAGCTAAACACTTGAGTATACATAGGCAGCAGATTTACTCTCTCATTTATGCAACATTTATTTTATTACAGTGAGAAGCAAAGTTTGGCCCTTGTAGTTTCAGAGAAGTTTTTTTTAGCCTAGAAAAATAAGAAACATCTAACTAGTGCTGACTAGCAATAGGTGCAGTATTAGGAAAAAGATATTTAATAGATCAAATATGACATTACATCAGCTAGTTTCATCCAGATAATAGTCTCTAGATAATTTTCTCTTATTAATTCAAGCCAAGACACTAATTCACAACAGATATAATTTGACAAATCTACTTCACATTTTTCTAAGGTATATCAACTATGATTTCCTTTTAGAATTTATTCCATAGTGCTTTGTCAGGATTCTTACTCCACAGAATAATCACAGTGTATTGACTATATCTGATGTGCAGAGACTCTAATTCTGACCTGTGCTGGATAACAAAGATTGGCTAGAAGAGTCACTTGAAATAGCTTCTGGTGTCTGACTGGGCATTTCCAGCATGAGCAATCATGCTTAGTAATTTCAAATAGGATTTCTGAGAACTGCTATGGATGTGATTTTCAAATTAAAGTTGCACTTAAGCAGAGAGCACTTTACTGGATTATTTCAGTGTCCAGAGACAATGCAACATCAATATCATGAGAATAGTTAAGAGCAAGTTCATTTCAAGTTTTGGCTGCACATGTGAGAAGAAATACAACTAAGGAAGAGGGGATATTTCTGTGTATTCATCTGCCTCTATTTTTAGCTGATATCTACGTTTTCAGAGCTTTGGGGGAGAGACATTTCCCATAGAGAGAGAAAATCCAAATTCTTTCAGTTTTCTTTCAAACTATTGACATAAAGAACTATTCAGTGAAACTACAAAAACTCATACCACTGTACTGAAGTAAGACTTTTAAAGAAGCAGAATTCCTAATATTGCCTGCTGAAACATCAAGTTTCAGGGTCAAATATTAAGCGAGCTGAAGTGGCAAAACACTGTTAGAAGCTTTACCACCAGTCCACTCCTTCCCAGTGGGACTTACCTCAGGCCCCTTGGTACCACATAACCTGACCTACATTCCTTCATGTAGGAATGGGTCAGAAGCTTGGTTAGCTGTCATGCTTTCCGTTGTCCTCCTCTGGAGTAAAATCCTCAACAAAGTTTTCCCAGAAGTACTCCGGTTCTTGTTTAGATTTCCCTCTCAAACCTTGATCATTACCTCTGCTAGTAATACAGAGGACCAGTACTGTAAACTCCATTAACTGCTTAGTTATAATTTTAGATCTAAAGGGACTTGAGTTCAGTTGACTGATTTTATTACTTTGCATCGCTGCTCACTTAGTTATAAGTATGCACACCTAAAGGGAATGAAGGAATAAGTCCAAAGAAGGTCATCTTTACCTAACAAGGCTGTTTTGCTCTCCAAGATATGTACAACTGGAGACAACGGCAGGAGGAAACATATTCCAACAGAAAAGAGTAGGATCCCCATTAAAAGCTTAACATCAAAATATATCACAGCAAAGACACACATGTTAACTGGAGACTACAGTCTTTAATTCTAGAGAGAATAGTTCATGGAAGCCCTATCCCTATTGAAAACTCCCCCACAGAAAACTGAATTTATTACATTAGCAAAACTGCTGTTGCTCAGATTTTTATTATAGTAAGTAGAATGGCATATAGCCTAGTGGGGAGGTACCCAGAAGAGGGAGAAATAGTGAAATAAAATTCAAATCAACTGTTTACCAAGCATTTTGGAAAGGTAAACATTTGAGAGTAAAGTAAACGAAGGGAGAACTCCTCTGGTAGCTGAGTCAGAATATTAATCCAAGATGCTGAGGGGAAAAAAAGGAATAATCCCCTCATTCAAGGACACCTACCAACCATATCTGTAGGAGTGGAGAAACACTGTTWAAGTCTAAAACCACAGAGCTAGGATCTGCCATTGCCACCGTTGGTTTAAAAAAAAAAAAAAAAAGTTTGAACCACTGCATTGAACTGTTCCTGAGAAATCCAGTCAGAGCTGGGAATCTCTCACAAGAGACTGGTTGAAATGACTGGGCTACACTGCCCTTGCCAAGATGGAGAAGTCTCCTTTGCTACTTATGTCCTCATTACTCTTCCACCTTCTAAAACTGACACTATCTTGCTCCCTTCTGGTGGGACAGCCAGGCACGCTAGTGTGTCAGTGCTGGAGAGCAAAGCCAAAGGAAAAGGTACAAAAGCAGTAACAGCAGCTCCATACCCTGACCCTCCCTCCCACTGAAGTCACTCCAAAAAACAGCCATTTGCTTCCCTGAGGACACATCTGAACATAAAAAGCTTTCTTATTTTTCCAAGTTTCCAGTATCTCCATTTGGGCACCATTCATGCCTATGTCAAATGTACAGTGTAGTCCTATTCCCTGCAATTCATCARTTTATAAGATTTTTAGCAGGACCATTACAATCACAATCCAACCCAACAGTTGCTCTCTGTGCTGCAGCAGCCCTTAGCAAAGCAGCCATACTACAACAGAAAGTATCCTTGGGTGTTTCTACAGAAATAGCTGAATGCAGCAGACCCACACCAAGAACCATCCCAGGCAGATGATGCATTGCTCTGCAAGAARCCCCAAAAGGCACAAACAAAGTAGAAGGAATAAAATAAACAAGATTTTCTGTGACCCTAAGGATGGGATTATAACATTTTTTTTTTTAAGCTTGAGCAGGAAGCCTTTCTAAATTACATTTCTTGGATTTTATTGTATTATCTTCATGGCGCAGTTATTACACATTAAAGGTAATGACTCTCTTCTGCAAGTAACCTAATATTGAACATGATTGATAACTCCTATCTGGGCTTTAGAGAACACTGAATTTCCTAAATGGAAGGAGGGAACAGAGTCGCATGAAGTGAATAGGGAATAGCTTGAGTGGATTATGTGTATGCATATGAAAAACCAACTGCTAGGTTTTCACTAGAACACAGTATTTTCTTGAAAACACCCACTAATGGCAAACAAATAGGAAAAAAAATCTCCGGATCTTCCATTTGTAGGTAGTTCTGCTCAGACTACAAATATATATATATTATTCTTGTTGTTGTTCTTACCCATTTGTTAATTTTATAAACACACACATACACAAAGACACACACATAGTACGTACATACACGCACACCAATGCTTAGGAGTTGATGSGAAATTCAGGTTCAGAATTTACATCCCAAGGGAAATGTGGTTATTTTGATTTCTCTTGTTCCTTTAAATTATCTGTGTGGTCTGGACCCACTGAATGGACTACTGATGCCCAATTGTCTTGAGACACTCTAAAGCACCAGGGTTATTAAGGCACTAAAGAAACCATGGGGCAATAGGGGAGATGGCCCAGCCAGAGCATGCAATGGAGACTTCCACTAGTTCCCAAGTGAGACAGATTCTGACCCACCTGCCTAGAACTAAGTGTCCACACTCATACAAAACCCATTTCTATGCTAGATCTGATGACTTCTGTCCTTTTAAGATGGGTTAATGATCATCTCCAGTGAGTAAGAGGCAAAAACAAACCTAGGGCCTAAGAAGGACCTGCTTCTTCACAAACTGATTTCTTTTTCTCTCACCTGATGTTAATAAGCAAAGATTTGTCTTGGTATTCTTCAGGTCATAGAACAGTTTGGGTTGGAAGGGACCTTTAAAGGTCATCTAGTCTAACTCCCCTGCCGTGGGCAGGCACATCTTCAACTAGATCAGGTTGCCTAGAGCCCATTCCTTGCCCATTCCCCTAGTAGCTTTCTGACTCTCTAGCCCACCTACTTATTAATGAATCATCTCACTGCTCAAGCAAGCCTGGTTAAACTGTCTTGGCTACAATCATTACATTACCTTTAAAATAGGAAAATGAAGAGAAATAAAAAAGCAGAAAAATWATTTTTAAAATAATTTTTAAAAAAGCAGAAAAATTATTTTTAAAAGTAACAGTTAAATTAAAAATGGTTCATTATAGAACAGACTCTTTTCTTTGTGAAACAGAAAAAGTGTTGTTTGTGGGTGGATTTTTTTGTCGGGGGGTCTCCATCAGTAATAGCCCAGAATATTTCTCTTACTGCAAAACTGAAGCAATTATTTCTCCTWTATTCTTAAATTTCTGTCAGCTACAAGTTAGGGCCTCTGAACTATGACATAGGATATTTTCCAAATTCAAGAGTTTATAAACAGAACAAACACATGTATTCAAATACTAAAGAYGGGGAACAATGAAAAATAAAAACAAACCCAAAAGCAACTGCTTGGAACTATGGAGAAGGAAATAAGTCACCAGTGCAGCAGCTTTTGACATTATTTGTTCTCTCATTCATGTTACAAGGTAGGACACTGTGCAAAAGTGGTTAAACAACAACCTATGACCTTCAATAACAGAGTCAAGGAAGAAGTTTTGTCCCATGCAAGCTCTGTTGATTGTCCATTTTCACAGACATTGTCTCCTGTCTTTCTTCTCACACAGGAGTTTGAGCTTTGCATCTTTACTGTGCCAATAGTCTCTCAGAACACATCACACCCTCTAAAATAAAGCAGTTCGGGGCTTTTTCTAAAATGTTCTCAAACTTAAGAGCAGGAGTCCTCACTTTGTTGTTTGTTTGATTGTTTTTTTTAAACCACATCCAGAATGCTTATTGACTTCAAGCTTCATATTCACATCCAAATAAGTACACCAGAGGAAGTCTGAGGTCTGAAGTCTGAAATGCCAAATGCTCTGGGCTTACTTACAGCAGCTCCTAAACAGACAAGTACTTATCTGTGCAGCAGATTCAATGCAATCAGTATAGCATGAAGCGTGCAAGAGATATCATGAAACATACAGTTTGCTCTTTACCTGTAAGGCTAAGTGGAACTTTAAAAAGGAATATTTGGGAGTGAGTGGAACGAACAGAGAATGTTATCCCATGATAATTAAATCAACTCGGGTGACTGAAAAGCTGTCTGCATAAGTGATATGAAGAGCGTTGCACTAAAATTTATGCACAAAGACTGAAATGCAGTCTGTGGCAGTAGGTTAAAAAATTACAGCACTGTAATTCAATAATATTTCATTCTTTGGTATTTTTTTTTCCTTGAACTGCTATTACAATCATTTTTCCTGACACCACCTTTGTTTTCAAACTTGAATAATCTCACTTTTCTTCTAAACTGTCTTTCTGAGCTTCTGTTCCGATGCATCAAAAGAGCAATGCATGATCATAGTAAGTAATTTACTCAACCCACACTCTCACTACTCAAGTTAGAAACAAATAGACTCACGTGCTAAGTTTCCAAGACTTTATTTTCTTCTTACACTGGTTTCAATGTGGTAAAACTCTCCACATTTAAACCTTGTTGCTTCCAGCTTCCCTGTGTATTAGCTCAGAAATAGCCAGACTACAGCAAAGAACAAAACAACTCCCAGCTTGCCTCCTTACCAGAGGAGCAAGGAAGTAGAACTATACCTTCATATACACTATTAAAATGCAAAGAGACTAAGAAGCAGCCCATAGTAATAGGGAGATCTAAACTAACATCTAATACTCTACTAGAAATTAATCTGAAAATGTAAATTTATGCAGTACTAAAAAATGTCTCATAGTTAGAAAACAAACAAAAAAATCAAAACAACAAAACTAAAAACCCACCTCCACCCGCTTCTGCTCCATGAGAAACCTAAGCAGTACACAGCCCCTAAATAAGAACTGTTCTTGAATGCAGCTCATTCCCAATAAGGGAGAAACAGAGGAAGTGGGAAAAGTTGCATACAATGGAATTATTTTTCCCCACTTCAGACACAAACAACTAACCAACAAGAGCCTGTACTGACCAATGCTGGACACTCAACCAGCTATGGAACTTTACCAGTTATTTCTACTCCTAGATCTATTACTTCGGCTCTGAAGGAATAGGTATGGGCTTGCAATATCCAAAGAATAAGTTTAATTCAGTTTGACATATGTTTCATTCACATTAAGAACTACTGTAACTTTTTAAGTAAACCAGTGTATTGTAAGTGACTTGTAATTTTGGGAATAAAAAAGACACTTGATTGTAAAACTAACCAAAGGTTACCAAAATTAACTTCTCTCTCTAGCTTTCATTTCCCAAAATGATTTAGCAAATGCTTCCTTATCATACACAGGCAGCATGTTTGTAGGCAACTTAAAGTGAGTAGCTGAGCTCTCAGACTAAACCAGAAGTGATGAATGATAAGAAAGATTTTGGAAAGGGGTTAATTTGTCTTTTTGACAGCTGAGTTAAGATAGGGGTCATTGAAGTCTCTCTCAATCCTACAAATTAGCCTTACATTCTCAGACACAAAATTTCAAGGTTAAATCTACCAAAGCCATTGTAATAACAACTCAGTAGAATCCTTTGCTGAGGTTTTAGTATTTTTTCCACCATCCACACAGAGCGTGTCTACAGGCACGTTCTGCCAAGAATAATTTTGACCAGATTCTCATAGTAGGGTTCCCTCCCCCAGGCTTGGTATCCCAACCAGGGGACTTTAGACACGTCCTAGTCAGCACAATCTATTTCCTATGGAACCCCACTCCCAAAAAATCAGTTTGGAGGCCCAGTCAACCTGCCCACATGAATGTTGAGTGAAAGGTTAAGATTCAAACAAAAGCTCAAAATGGAACTCGCCTGGTACACACAAAACAGGGATTCAGAGCTTGGAAGCAGAAGTCACAACAACCTGGGAAAGTACGAGCCAGGGGACACCGTGGGTCCCTCCAATAAACAGTCACTTGTGGACCATCCTGTTTGGGACAAGAAAACACCAATAAATAGTTCAAAGACTTTGAGCCACTAAAGCAGGAATGACAGAAATCCAATCTTGCCAAACATTTCCAGCTATGATCAGAAAACTCCAAAAGAGACCCTGAAACCAGCAGTTAAGTAACTTTTTTTCAGGTTTAATATTTTGTTATATCCAGATTTTTACCCCCACACAAGACACCATATTACCACAAATTACTGGAGAAGGGGGGAAGCTGCTAAAGGGTAGGCCTAAAGCGACCACAAATCAACTCTTCTGGGGTCTCTCTTCATGGGAGTACCTCACAGAGGTACTAGAGGAGACCCTTGCACACGCTTAATTCATTATATATGAATTTCTCCATTAGTAGAGACAACATGCTCCATCAGAATCCCTCTTTCTATGAGGAATAGGATGCCTCTTCTGAAGAGGTGAAAGTGCTATAAATGAATAGTATCTTGAAAGAAACATCCAGTAGAAATACATCCTTTTACATTTTGTGACCAGAACAACTCATAAATCTCCTTTGAATATTTAAATGTTTTCCATGCTACTTGCTATCTCTTCTGCTCCATCTCGTTACTTACAATAATTGGTACAGCATTATAACAGCACATTTATGTACAACGTATCTTACTTGTACTACATTTATCTCAAGAAAGCTCTGAACTCTCGAACCTTATGGAAAGAAACGGAATGTAGTTTCAAATAACTGACTTCAAAACAACTTTTCATTATCCTGTTTCTCACATCCCAGCAGTTATGTTGAGAATAGTCAGTACTGACAAGCACAAAACTGTATCTAATTATCAAAGAGATCTAACAGAAAGCTCCATGCAGGTAGGCATTTGTATTTTCTGTAAGTAACATAATTGTCAGTAAATAACAGTGTGCTCTCTCATTTTAAAAAATATACATAAAACTCACAGGTACAACTTAGATGAAACATCAGACCTTCAACATATTTTCTTTTACTTCCTTCTCATGATCACTTCTTTGAAAGGTTACAAACAGCAACTTTTCTAAACAAATAAGAATATCTCACAGATTGCCATGAGTCACATTTTTAATTAGCTAGTTCTTTTCCATGTGAGACATTGCCACCACCTGGTAGATATCTCTGAACAACTGTAAGTACACTTAAAACCCCACAAGTTCAAGTATTTTATGGCTGCCCTGTAAATCGGCCCTCAGATCTTTACACTTCCCTTCAGGAAGCCAAATTTATCTTCAGGATTTGTTCCAAGTATGTGTGTAAGGAATAAGATCCGTCAGTGGCATTTCCCACCAAATTACAACCTGGTAGTTATAGTTGACTTATAGCATTCCTCTTCTCTCCTTTCTAAAAACCTATATAGAACTGTATCAGTGAAAGAAAATCCATTAAAAACCATCCCTTTATCACTTCCATTATGACCTTTCCCTATATCTGCTAACGAAAGGCCAACCATTTTATTTACTTTAGAAAAAGGGGATCTAGACGTACGATAACTGTTGCAGAGTGGTTTGCTTTTTCAAATGCCAGCAGGCAAGTCTTTGGGATACTAACCAGTTCCTGATGCTCCCCAGTGCTATATCTAGTGGATGGCTTTAGGACAGAGACTGGTTTGATTCTGGTTTTTGTTTGTTTGTTTTTAAACAAAATCAAAATAATGTTTCTGCTTAGTAGTCAATACCAATGTTCCTAATGCAGGAGGGACTAAATCTTTTTGTATATAATCAAAGACCAACTGATCATTAGAATCGATATTTAGCACCAACAGGTTACAATACCACAGTAAATCTTGCTGATAAAAAAAAAGAAAAAAAATCCATAACCTAGACTTCTGCAGAGCATGTAGATTTCTCAAAGGTAGAAGGCATGCCAGATTTGCTTCAGAAAAGGGGCCAATAAAGCCAACTGTGGTTTGCTTTAATTTTTTGTTGTTGTTTGGCATAGTTTGTTTTTTTCCTTTTATATCTTTAAAAAAAGAAAAGCTGAGTGGAAAAAAAAAAAAAAACAAAAACAAAAACAAAAGCCAACAAAAAAACAGATCTGTGAATTGGTGCTATGGTGGTTCTGGCGTTTGACTGAAGGAGAGCAATCTCTCTCTGAAGGGGGAGCCAATGCCAGAATGATTTAGGAAGTAGAAAGACCGGGTAAAGCCAGTATTTAGTCTAGAAGGAACTCTACAATGGAGTTAATGTGTGCAGTTTAACCTGTCACATGTCCTATCTCCATTCCTTACTTTGTTTCCCTAAACAAACATCAGTGCACAAAGCTTTACCTCAGGGACCACTGCAGGTTTCACACATTACCCAGGTCCTAGTCCCGGTTTTGATCCTGACTCTGCGTGCCATTATCCATAGGTGTGCCATAGGTGCTATGTGACTTTCACAGCTTCCATTCTACTGACAGGCTCGTCCTGAGCCTCAGCAATGGGAGGCTGCACTGCACATCTGCCCCRCACAATTACCTCAGATCAAGGCAGATATAACAAACACGGGAATGCCTTCTGCTAGCAGCGTCAGATGTGGAGGTCTCCACTCACATAGGAAAACACTTCTCACTGGTTTGCTGGACCCAGGTGTATACCATTACCATTTATTCTGTAGCAGGAGGAAGGACTACAGGAAAAGCCACACAGCACAACATGCTAATCAATACAAACCATGCAAGGCCCACTATTGCCATCTATTCAAGTTCCTCAGCATGTAAATAGTGAATTAATTGCAAGCAATTTCTCATTTATTTCTATTTCTAAAAACACTGTCAGGAAAGTTTCCTCATAAAGGTTTTTAAAGAAACTAAATCACTAAGTAAGAAGTAAAATGTCTTGGATCAGCAATGAGCCAAGAGGCAAAAAGGCAGCAAAAAAGAAGGAGCCAGCTCTTCAGAAGACCAAAAGATCAGCTGTAAGTTTTGAAGAAGTACGTTGGCTTATTTTGAAGTATATTTTTCTGCAAGTGAATCCCTAGAATCATATTTTCTGAATGCTGTCTTCTGCTACCCTGAAAACTCAATTGCAGAACCTGCAGGCCCTGCAGTTTGGTAGCCCCACATGAAACAGGCGAAGCCTGGAAAGAGGCCCGCTGCTAATCAAGCAGACCTGAAATGACTAAAATGAATGTTAATCTCTAGTCACTAACCTGTTCATTCTTCAGCCATTTAAAACAGGAGAAAAGAGAGCTTTGATCCAGCTCCAACACAAATACTGTTGTTTACATACAGTGTTCAATATGTTCAGCCTTGATCCGGAATTGTTTCAGAGATTGGCTGCATATTTCACAACTCCTGTTATTAACACCCAAGACTCTTCTGGCTCTGAAATGCTGGACTGACTTTCTTGCAGGTAAACATTCATTTACCTGTAAGAAAAACGTACTTTCTTTAACAGCTGCTGCCATGTCTACTGAAAAGACTTTTAATAATAACCTCTCCAGAGGTTAAGGAGTGCAAAGACATGACTGGCACCAATGACTTRTAGAAGGTATTTCAGTATTACAGATAAAAGAAGGAGGAGTGGGCTTGGTACCTACTGTTTGGAAAGCTGTATTGAAACAGCTTTTTCCTTTTTTTCTTTTTTTTTTTTTTTTTTTTTTTAATTCTATGAAACATTCAATTCAGTATGATGGAGACACAGATTCTGAAGGCAAAAGTAGATACTTCTTAAGAAAACACAGCTGGAAGGAGGTAAATATTTTACTATATGGTTGGTGCTTTGGTGTGGCAGCCTTGAACATACCTTCACATTGTACAGGAACCAGTGGAAGGCTTGATACTTGTCTATTATCAACAGGTGTTAGCATTTAGTAGGAACATAATATTTGCTGCATGAGGAACAAAATGAAGGATTGCAAGAGAAAGTTATTTCCCTTGTATATCTGATCTAAAACAAAACAGATTTCACATAATATTCACTGAAGCAGGAGTAGTGCTTTCCAAAGATTTGGGTCAAATGCGATTTTTACCTGYTCCAGGTGACAGGGACTCTGCTGCAGCCATGGTCCCAGAAATGAGGGTGCCCCTCTGGGCAGGGACTTGTACTTTTTCAGGACCTGCCAGCCAGTTCCCACAAGAAAACAGAAACCTGCCATCTTGAGTTAGGAGACATCAGCCTCTCTTTCCTCCCTCACAACATACACAAGTCCTGGCAACTGCACAGCTGGAAGACCAGCTTGCACTGGGGCAACTGCTCTAAAGAAATAGGTCTCTCCTTTTCCCAGAAACTCAGCCCCTTTGCCCTCCCCAGTCCTTAAACACCAGTCTTATAGGTAAAGAATTGCTTTGTGCCTACAGYCAACTGAAGGAAAGTTTAGAAAAACAGTTTGAAACTCACCATCTGAGCACAGGAGATGTATGGTGGGCTGACCACTATTCGTTCCTTTGTACAGCTTGCTTATAATAGCAGGAAGGAGCCCACAAGATGTAGCAGGACAAAACAAATCAACCAGCAAAAATCCAATTACTGTTTTCCACCTCTTCAATCGCATCTAGCATGGTACCTTTTAGGTTCTTAGTTAGAGAACTCTTCCTGTTACCCTGTGTCTCCGAACTTACATATCAACCATCTTTGGGGACRTACAATTATATAGCACCTCACCTACTCATTTCACCAGTAAAATACTTCATAAAGCACACTGCATCTCTCCTGTATCCCAAATACGCATCTTGCCACCACCTATCCTGACAGCCGTAGACATCTGTCAAGAAAGGAAGATGTTTCAGGTCAGTCTACTTTAGAAGACATTGTATTTTATTTACACTCATTTAACATAACTGTACAACTAAAATTTTAAGTAAAGCACCTTTGGCTAAAACTTAATACCTTCAGCTAATGTATCCTGTTGCCACCCCAGATCATATATTCCCAAGCTTGGCTTTGATAAGATAGCTCGTAAGCTCGATATTCCTGACACAACCCAAGAGTATGGACACAGAAGAGAATAGGGCAAACTTAAAAGTTTGTACTTGCAAACAGAAATAAATAAGTAATAACGAAAAGGCACAAGTCCCAATTATTTAAAGGCCACTTTAAAAATCTATTCTATGTTTAGAAGCTTGTTCAAATAAAAAGCTATGCATACTGGCTGGCATTCAGGCATGATAAGGAGACACTGATGCCCTCTTTCTCAATGTCTGTGTCAGAGAACCACTTAAGGTTTTAAGAAAAGCTGCTGAATTTGTGGGTTTAACTTTTCAGTTATTTCATAAGAGGATGGAGGTCAACAAGAATTTAAACAACATTATTAAAAAAAAAAAAAGCCCATGCTGACCTCTTATACTCTCCAACCACACACAGGATGTCTGTTAGATTAGCTAAGAGGCATGCTGCTTGTTAAGTACACGGTGTTTTAACACAACATGCTTTCATTCTGCTATAAACACTTAGCAGCAAGCGCGCACCACAAGACACAGTGGAAGAGCTCCCCTACTGGGCTGATTGCTTATCATTCAAAAGCTTCCAAACCACTTGAATTAACTGCTAAATAAATCTGTATACCTACCCCTTTTCTCCTCCCACAGCACAGTAACCCCCAATGGCTGACAGGAAACCAAGCCAGAGCCTGAATTACTGCAGAGCCCAAGAACCTCTTCAGTTCATACCCACTCACTCTCTCCCAAACTTATATCTGGTCTTTTTACTGGGAATGTGAACTGYTGTTAAAAAATGGGTAACTTTCTGCTTCTCCAGTCAAGAAGGGGAAAGAGGGGGAAGATCTAGAACTAGAAAGCAATGAGCACAAAGTGTATTTGAAAAGCCACAGTTGGGGAGAAACGCTCCCCCTCTTTGTATTTCCTCAACTTCCAGGTCTTCTTTGAATTTCAGTTAAAACACAAAGGGATCAGCATGGTGTGGTGGAAGAAGGTGGAGAACTTTTTGCAAAGTAGGTGTCATTTAATAGATCAAAATCATACTGCAGATCTAAGCTATGTAATGTCTCTCCCTTGCACTGCATCAGGGTCTCTGAGGTCCCACTGCTTTTCTTACAGTTAGTCATGGTGCATAAAATAAAGCACATGCACTTAAGTACTTCCAGGATTGGAGGCTAAAATTTCTAATGATTTTGTCATTATCTGATGCCTACTCAGATCTTTCTCTAGCCTTCCTTCTCTAGCTTTTACATTAATCTTTGGTAGCTTTACCTAAGGCATGCCTGGCAGAAATTGAGGCCAAGTCACAGTACAACTTGTAGGGGAATCCAGGGGAAAGAAAATCTGCCAGACCTGTCGTTGAGTTTCCAACTGCCTCTGCTGGAAAACTGCAGTATGTAAAAAAAGACAGAAAAAGCATCAAGGAGCATCTCTAATCTTAGCCCCAGCTCTCCAAAGGCAGGAGTTACCTGCAATTATCAGTGATATTTTAAAGAATAACATGGCAGCAAGAAAGATGAAATATGGGAATTCAAGACTAAAAGATATTACTTTCTAAGCAGATCTCATGGATAGATTCCTCAATAAGCATGTTCCTTGGGTATAGTTTGTTATTAAAATATCACCAATTTCTTTGAAATCCTTCTCACACCTTACTCACCAGCATGCATATGTTTTAAATATGCCGGTGGACATTCCTTTGCTTACTCTATGTTCTATACACATTCAGTGACTGAAAAGGAGTTAAAATATAGCATTACAAATATCAGGTAAAAAATGCTACACCAGAAACATGACACAGCTAGAACTTCTGCTCTAACCAGCCGATACTTCTTGAGGAAGATGCAAAACCCTTAAAATGCAGCCTGATGTGCAATATACCAGAAGTCACTTTTTCCCCTCCTCTAGTGACCAGCCTGTCCTAAAAAATGAGGATTGACATCATGTACCTGATTTGAGAGTATTTCCATCCTGACTACTGCAGCCACAGTAACAGTTTCTTTTATGTGAAAAAGTAATATAAAAACCAAAAAAAAAAAGGAGGTGTATCTTCAGAGACTGTTTCAGTATTGTATCTTTATAGCATGTTCCATAAGTCATCTACTGCAGGCTCATTGTAGGTTTCCTCTCAGTTTTGTCACCTTCATGGTTCAATGGTTTGGGAGATATTGGCACAATAGGTAGGTTTTGGTGCTGGAATACATTCAGAAAAGCACGGGGGACCCAGGGCAAGGCAAAGACTAGGAATGCAGATACAAATCAACAGCTGGATACAGTTCCACTCTGTTCTTTACTTTTTCCCACAAAAACACAAATACTGCGAGATTTCCTGTTTCTGGAAGGCCCCCTCACCAAATCGTCAGCACACAAATAATACATTGCTGAAATTTTAGCTGTGCCCAAACTGCAATAGAAGCAAGTTTGGTACATTCTGAGATGAATACAAGCAATGTTTAACACCCTTACAAATTAAATCCCCTCTTACTGCCTATATTCCCCAGCAATTGAGGACATTCAGATTCAAAACACTGGCCAGTTTCCATTTTTTGCAATCAGCAGTAATTTAAGAGATTAATATGACATAGTTAATAAAGCTGTACTAGGAACACACACAGTTCTTGCCTGTGAATCCTGATTTAGAACATGAAGAATAATTCTAGTAACACAAAAATAATTGTTTTATCAAAAGCCAGGCCACATTTTGCCTCTCTTTACCTATAGCACAAGCCAAATCCTACTAATGTCCTCAACTAATTTGGGTTTAGCCACATATTACAAGCATGGCGGCAAGCAGCCGGAAGAGATCATCAGCAGATGGCAGAATTGACTACAATCTATTTTGTAGTTAGACCACACGGCTGCCTCTGCATCTACTGGGGAAATAAGACTTTTGAAGGAGGAGAAGAAAAAAAAAATTTGGATTCAGAAGGCTCTGTAGATTATTGCTCTCTCCTTCCTCCCCGCCCAAGGAACAAATGAGAAAGATAAAATACATGTGGGCTACAGAGAAATGTCTTGAATCGGAAGCTAAGCTGTAGCCTACTAGTGTTCACTAACGAGTGTGTTCCTGATTTCTACACAATTGCTGTGGACATATTCCTTGTCAGCCAGATGATTTGGGCTTTAGCTCTGTTTGCTCACGTGTCTGGGGGGATTACGTAGCAAGATACCCAGCACATCCAGGTCAGAATTAACAGGCTCCAACATRTAGCATGCAGCACAGCTAGGGTATCAACTTTGGTCCAAGTTTTAGAAAGATCTTACAACAATATTTGAGGTGGCTGTATTAGCTGTCTGCAAACAGGGACTTCTAAATCTCATCCTTCCTAGATAATTCTTGTTGCTGTCCTAGAACCAAGGGACACAAACTATCATCATCAGTTGTATTATGGTTTAGAGAAATCAGCTAAAACCAGAGGCACATGTGCTACGTACTGTTYAAGCACTCAGCTAAAGACCACCCCTTCCTTGGGCAGCTTGCAATCCCTGTAAAACAAGACAGGTAATACTTCATTCCACCCTTTTTTCAGCTTTTCACAGATGGAGGAAATGAGGCTGAGCACCACTGTGGCTTTCTCAGCTTCACAGCCTGTCAGAAAAGGTTTTACTGCTGAATCTTGGTGGCATAGTTCAGTCACAAAGCCATGCCCAAACCAATCTCGAAGAGTCCAGAGGACAGAGCCCAAGTCCACAGATGGAATGAAAACCCATGAGCAGTTCCAGTGTGCCAAGAGCTACAGTACGTGTAAAAGTGGGTAACAGAGGAGAATTAAGGGAAAGAGAGAAAGGGGAAGATTGGGGGGTCTGGGGGTGGGGAGGAAAAATCATTAGCAATGTTCCCGCTGGCTTTCTTTAAACCCTTTCCCAAAAGCTTTAGACATGATTGTCTGAGTTGATGTTTTTCAGATGAGGTAACAAAATCTTGCAAAGCTAGGGATCGTAAACAGTCTACCACTAGTCAGCTAATTTATATCATTGTTTGCAGTTTTAAGCTTAATCAGCACCATGTGTCCCCACGASATGACTGGGTAGCACTGCACAAGGTTAGACCATCTGGTGCTGGGTTTTTACTTCCTTTCGATTTTTAACTGTTACCACTAATTCTTGTGTGTCCACTGTCTCCCTGAGCTTTAGCCCCTTCTTCTGACAGGTCGAGATCCCATGTATAGACATAAATGCAGACACAGAGAACATTTTTGCCTCCCACCTCCGCAATCACTCACAAGCACGTAATTTCCCAAGCATTTCCATGCCTTATGCAGAATTCCTTTCTTTGCCTTCTTTGGTTCACCCTTTTCCCCCCTCTCATCTCTTCTGACCTCTCAGTGAAACAACTAATGTCAGCCCAAGAAAAGCAATGTCATGTCTTCTAATGACAGTCCATGTTGACCAGATGACCTCTACTGAGAGTACATAAGCAGAGCTCAGCATGACCATGTCTGTCTTCATTCCCCAAAAGAAGATCCAGTGTCTGCGTAAGAATGCCAAGTTTCTTCCTTACTCAATATAAAAGCTCTGATGAAGATAGGTATGCATGTGCTGATCATGTGCCTTGCTCAGTCCTGCAAGCATCCACTGTCAGAATCTCTCATCAGTCACCACCACAACTTCTTGAGTGAAAGAGTTTAAAAACAACACACTGCATATTCTAGAGCAGGACTTGGTACTTCATCCAACTGCYCCTATCAAAATATTCTCCTTAATCTAAAACTAAAGATAATTCCACTAAATAGAAAACATCCAATACCAAAGAGCTGTGATAAATCAGTCTTCCTTGCCTGCAGTACAATCTGGATTTAGCCACTTAGTAYATCTTAATAAACAAGTTACTTATTCAAAGGCAAATAAATTAAATGCTTTGCCTTAAGGGACAGTTTTACTTAATAGTTTGGTGTTACAATGACAAAACATATGATCTGTCAGTATGAACATCTTTTGTTCCCTGGAACGCTTTGAAAACGGGTGGTCTGTCTGCCTCAGAGTAGACCATGCTTAAGAAGCATAACGCCCTGTCATCCACAGCGTTGCCCTTAAAAACATGGGAAAACCATTTTGTTAATTGGTAAGGAAATCAAACAGAAATCCCCAACAAAATCCCAAAATCTTATGGGTATGAAATCCCAAAACAAAAAAAATGCTCCTGTGGAAAGACATTTCCTAGTTTCCAAAGTTTGTGATGTACTGTATACCAAGGGACAGATTTAAGGAGGAAAACAAACAAACAAACAAACTAAAAACAAACAAACAAAAAAACACAGAGACTTTAAGTATTATGAGAACATGATTTAAACAGGTTAAAAAAAAACACCAAAACCACAAACAAACAAATAGCTGAAGGACTGTTGGTATTTTTTTAAGMAGAAAAGAGTTCGACAAAATAATGAGCTTCAGAGCAATATTATGGCTGAAGCTGCTATCCCTATTTGCCATACTCCTGACAAACACAGACATGGCATCAACTGAGGAAGCTCAGCTTCTTTGTGCTCTAAGTAGTCATGTGCCTACAGGTATCTGCGACGTGAATATCATAGAATGGACAATAAGCATTAAGCCAATCCTGCTGGCAAACACAGACCAACTGGAACGTGAAAATTACTGCATCTTTAATTATCTGTCCCCACACATATTTTCTAGATACAGCTGCATATATTTCATTTATAAGCTAAATGAATTGTTACAAGAGTAGATTTAAAATAACTTCACCAGCCTTGAAAGAAATTCCTCTCTACAGACACCACCATTAGAGATACTGGCATCTGATCCCATATGCAGCTGACACATACCCAAATGAAATAATTCCCTATCGGGGCCAGTAGCAACACTGATGTTTATTATGATTATTTAATCCTTATCCCAAAAATACACACATATTGACAGACAGTGGAAGAAGCAATTGTTTTCTCCCCTCTTTCTGACAGACCATACACCAATCTGCCACCCCTCAGGTTATCAGCAAAGCACAGAAATAGCTGTATCTGATCACAGTAATGGTCCATCCATCTCTTCTATACCAATTCATTTAGGGGTTCGTTTGTGCCCTGATGCATGAGAGTTTCTCCCCTTCTAGATATTTAATCTGATTTTGAGCAACATGAGCCCTTCCGGGCTCAAGTTTCCCTCAGTCTCTAGTCACCCTAGTTTGTCAATTATATCAAAATTAGTGATCACATTTGTAACCCCCTTTGCAACAAATGCCTCTAGTTGCCAGACTCTAGGCATAAAAGGCTTTTTAGATTGAAGAGATCCTGCAACAATGAGTACGAAAAGGGGAAAAACAGGCAAGGGAGTTTGTGATCCCATAGGAAGCAACTCAGAAGGGAAAAATGAAAAGCTCCTCTTTTCTATAGGAGGGTAGCATTAAAAGACCCAACAGCAAAATGTTCTGGGGATGAAAGTCAAGATATATAACAGAAGCTCAAGAAGGCTTCATCAAGAGCTCTTTCAGGATCTTAAAAGTCAAAAAAGGAGTGCTATAAAAATGCAAACAAAGATACATTGATAAGGGTCAGTGTAAAGAGACTAGTACCAGCAGAGAGAGACAGAAGTTCGAAAGGCTAAGGCACAGGCACCCTATGAGTCACAACTACCAAGGGAAATAAAAAATGACAATAAGTAAGTTAGATTAATTATTAGAAGTACGTGAAAGGATGCAGGGTAGCCAGATCCATTACTGTAGGAAAGTCTTTTGTTAACCAACAGAGAATGTGGAGAAATACCTGATGCCACAGCACAGACTGAATTACTTTTACCTTAGGCTTCACATTATTTTTAATCAGAATTAAGAACTAAGAATTGTAAAATAGGACAAAAAAACAGAAAAAAGATAAAATAATATAGGTAGGTACACAGAATATATTTAGGCTGGCATGGTTTAATGAGATGTACCAAGAACACTTAAAGAGTAAAGTAGTTTTTAAGAATTGATACAGGATATGTAGAATCCCAAAAGGACAAACCGAATTACCAGCTGTAGAAAGGAAGCGATGAGAAGGCATGGTCAGTATAGCTTTCATACCCATAAGAATACTGAAATGAAAGAAGAAAAAACTTAACTTACAATCATGTAGGGAATAACAACAGTCAGAGAGCAAATAATGTCAAGTCAATATATGACTTAAAAGATGGCAGAAAACTAGTAGATGTGCAACTTAACTGCCTGAATATAATTGAGCTACACCACATGATATTTCATTAGTACACTAAGGAAGTATGGTTTATATCAAATTACAGCTAAAGAAGCACACAGCTGGCTGAAAAGACATTCTTGATCTTGGTCTTTTCCAGCCTTAATGATTCTATGATTCTATGATCAATCGTTCTTGGTAATTCCCTATCAAGTTGGGAAAATGTGAAGCATGGCACTACAAGGGTTTACTCATGGTTCAGTACTACACAGTATTTTTAACAGTGACTTGATGAAAGACTGAGCGCAGTGCAGATTTGGTGGAACTTATCAGCCCAGGAGAACCATTACAGGCACCTTAAAGGAAAAGGCTAACATGCAACACCATTTCTCCATTTCCAAATAAAGATATTTCATTATTTCTCCAACTAAAAGTGATTGATCCAATAAATGGAAAAAGAAAGCCCTCAGATTCAAGAAGGGGTACAAGTGGTTGAGCAGTAGCCTTGCAGTATTTAGAGAATAAAGAGTCTAACACTTTCTAGCACTCTCATCCTGCTGGTTTGATGCTGTTCTTCAAGCTGCCGTCTCTGAGAAGCACAATTTTTGATAGGCTCAAGTTTGGAAATCATTCTTTCAGGCAACAGTAACAATAACCTTACTTAAATACTGAGTCATGGTTTATTATAAAAGCTTTAGTATATAAGTTTCAGAAAATTAATAATAGCTGATCCTTGTASTGACAAATAGATTAACTGCCTAGGCCCAAACACATGTTAAGAGAACTGCTATCAGGCTGAACAGAAATACTCAGACATAAATAATTCCATCACACTTTTGAAACCATGAGGATTTCAAGTCTCCAGAGACATCTAGATATTAAGAGTCATGAAGGGGTTGAAACTAGCATCAAAACAGCTCTGAAAGGCACATAAAAGTATGATTGCAAAACCATCTTTTATGTGCTCATTTTCACATAAACAATGGTGACCTAGGGCAAAGAGGATTACCTCAGAGGTTAACGACCATTTGGAGTTGATGTCACAAAGCTTCATTTCAAGCATCAACTATGTCTAGATAACAGCTAGCACCCCAGAAATGTCTCACTTCTCATCCATGAGCAGCAACCATAAGTACTCCTGTACCTCAAGAAACACATCACTGGCTAGAGGAGACGAGGGTAGAATAAAAGGACAGGTTTTGGAAAAAAGAAGGTTGCTGCAACACCTGGAGCTCAAGATTGCAAGCTAGTAAAGCAGCTGCTACCAGACAAAAAAGCCCAGAATAAAATGTCAGCTTCTAGAAAGCTTTTGTAAGGGTTTGTTTCCTGTTACTCTGTCCACCACATCAGGTACTGTTCCTGAAACGAAACAGCAAGGACAAAACCATCAAGCTTCTTTCAGGTAAAACGGTAATTGAGCACAAGAGTTTTGCCTCCCTAAGCAAGATTTGCACATCTCTCTTCCATCAAGTATATGCTTAAACCATTATCTCCCCTCCCCCAGGTACGGAGGGTGCAATATCTGAAGGTCAGGTTCTCCTTTGCTCATGTAATCAAATCCCCTTTCTCAAGGTCCCGCATCTCCCTTGCGGCAGCAAATAAAGCAGGGGAAGAAGGGAGGAAAACGTACTCTCTATGCAACCTCATGGCTATAAGACAAATAGGTAACACTATTTCAATAAGTAAAGGGAGAACCGATTTGCAAACTGTCAATTCCACTACAGATTTAGGCTCTTGAAGATTTGTGATTCAATATTTTAGGGAAGGGACACATTACTTCAAGATAGTAATCCCAAGCCTTCACAGAACCTGCAGTTTGAGGACAACCACACACGAAACCTCAATAGTTTCATCTATAAAATAAGGAAAAAAACATAGACTATATAGCAAAAAAAGTGTGACTAAAGCTTTTGAAATTAAACTCTATTATTTTATACTGCTCAGATACAGTAACCTGCAGCAGCAGGCCACAAATGGCACACTCATCCTACAACTTCTTGGTTCTTGGGACCGGTCCGTTTTTGTAATAGCAGACTTCAATGAGGCTTTTATCCAGGGCTGTTCCTTTGTTTTCAGGTGCTGTACATCCTACCCAGTGCCGACCTTTTTCAACTTTGTAGAGCATGTAACTATTGCAAAATTAAAAGAAATATCAGCACACTAATACCTGTAAACAAACCATCAATTGTTCTCCCAAACAAAACAGTACACGGGATTATGTGGGAGAAAATCTTGCTTTTCAGAAGTGCATGTGTGAGACAGTACAAAGACTAAGGAGAACGTATTCCCCTGAATCCCAATTCCCGTATTCACTTTCCTACTTCACTCCAAATTCATACCACCACTGGTAATGGCTTAAYTTACAAATCTGAACACCCAAGGAACTGTTTTAAATACTACACACAGAGATACAAAAAAAGTAAGGTGTGTACCACAGAACGAATAACGCATATCTGCCCAAAAGGAATTAAATTCCTCCATATTTCTGATTTCACATCCAACCACAAGTACAGCTGAAATAGTCTTGCAAATAAGATGTTTCTGTCTTTAATAGTGAAATACTTTTCAACTTTGACAAGAAGACATTACACCGGATGACCAAGAATGTTATTCTTGGAAACAGAAAAAGTAAGATTTTCTATGAAAAGTCATAGACTCATGTTTTACACATTAGTTAACTCCTGTTTGACACAAGCCATTTTGGCACCTGCAGACCTCCTGAGGATACTCATAATAAGGATGGGGGCAGGGGGGAAGGCAAGCATACACGTCTGTCTAGGAGTCAAAACTAGTCCACAGATTGAAAGGCTCCAACCCACACTTCACACTAAGGTAAGTGCATCAAAGAGGTCCCTTGTGCACAAGACTAGCATTTTCCCCTGCAAGTACCAATAACTGTGTGCTTACTATGTATAACCTTTAATGTCTATTAATAAAAATAATCCAAGGCCTGCTTGATAAACAGATATTTATGTTGTGAATGTTAGCATCTGGGTCCAATCCTCTCCTCAAAAACTGACAAAGACAGACCTTTACAGAAAGACCTTTACAAAAGAAAAATGAATGAGAATCCTACAACAAACTTGGAAAGAGAATCCTACAATAAACTTGGAGAAAAAGAAATACTATGGGTTTTATTTTGTTTGGGTTTTTTTTGTTGTTGTTCGGATTTTTTGGGTTTTGTTTTGGGTTTTTGTTGTGGTTTTTTTTTTTTTAAATAGAGGATTAATCCCCCTGCTCTCCTGCCCCTTTACACCTAAGGTGTCATCTTCCAGACATCACAGCAGGTGTGTTCTAGCCCACCCATAGCTTCAGGGATTAATTAGATATTCCCTGTGCCTGAAACAGACCATAATTTCTTACTCAGTGATTACTATTTGCAGGTCTGTTTGATTACAGGCCTGTTTAATAGCATTGTTTCTTCAAAGCTGACCCAACGAACTAAAGTGATTCGAGTGTTGCTACCTGCAAAGTTGAAAGAAATCCTTCATTTTTATGATTACTGCACCCTTGTGGAAAAGCTGAAGGAAACTATGATTAAATTAATAAGTTCAAAGTTTGACCAACTGATCCCTATTGTCAGACTTGCAAGCTTTTTGTGCTTCAGTCCATTCTTTCCAACAGTCCAGCCCCCTACAAGAGCTAGGTTTTTGCTCATTCAAGATCTACACGCTCTTGAGGTCCTGTTTAAAGGAGAGGGGAAGGGCCAAGAGCTGTTAAACCCACTGTTGGGAGACACCACAAACAAGAAATTCATCAAGAAACTTATTCATACATTCACAAGCAAAAAAAGTCACAACAAATCTTTTATCATCAGCTTCAAAGATGTAGCAACTACATGAAATGCTTTTATTTTGAGCAACGCACTTCTGAATCACATATTTCTGCTCCTCTTGAGCAAGTCAGCACAAAGGCAAAGCTAGCAGCAGCAAATGAAGAGTAGAAATAAAGGGGAGAGAGATATGTACCTTCCATATATAATTGCACGGGGTAGCATCTGTGGAAACATTCCTGTAATTCATCAGATAAGCAAGAAATTCAACTGTCTACATGGCAGTTCACCAGAACTGCACAGTGACACATCCTATTTGCACCTTATTGAAGAAAGTGAGAAAGACGCTCTTCATTTCTTTTTCTTCAGTCTATACTACCCAGCTTATGAATTCCACAGCAGCTAAGGTATCAGCTCCTCCTGCAGAGGTTGGGGAATCAGAAGATTACATCATTTCCTCTGAATAAAAATCTTTGAATATCATCACTTATTTGATTAAGCAAATAGTTGAATTATTCCATAAACTACTCCTTATGGTACTATTTAGACACATATGATTTGTAGAAGTATATACAACTTCAGTTACCATGAGACAGAGAAATCTGAAGAAGGGTCAGTAATTGAGACAGATCCATGTCAGAGGTTTACTGCATGCTCTTTCCCTGTAGAGGGCAATATCAAGGCTGTGGATAGAATTCCTCTAGCACTGGATAGGTATCTGTTAGCATTAGGATTTCACAACAGAAAAATTAATTACTTAATTTAAATTTCTCTTCCTGTTCCCTGCAGTCAGATAAATCATCATTATACGACACTTAACACCACCTACAGGAAATTAGCAGTAATACCTCCCCAAGTAGATAAGCAATTTGATTGGAAGGGGGACAAAACCAAACTAGAAATCGCTCGACCATATGCATTTCTATTAAATCTGTAACAACTGGGCAGGGGGGTAGCCCAAAACAGCAAGTTTACCGCAATGTTTCCTCTATCCTGAAACAAATAGTGTTGATGAACAAAGCCAAAAAAGAGTGGAAATGTTCGTCTTCCTTCCATTTTTCTGCAAGAGACTATATTTCCTCACACCTATAATATTTTGAAATATTTATGGGAAGAAATGAGGCACATAAAAGCCTCTTCTGTTGGTCTGCTGGAGAACAACTGCTTTTCCTAGTGTTTTGATCCCAGATGACTACTAGGACTTCAACCTAAGACAAACTTCCTAAAGCAATGCTACAAAAAAAGGGAAGCATTACATATAACCTGTCAGAGTAATTTCTGTTCCTCACATTGGATTCAGCAACACTAGAACATGAGGGTAAAGTGTACATTAATCACAGAATAGGATCACAGAACCCCTCAGACTGAAAAGGACCTCAGGAAGCCTCAGATCCAACCTCCTTCCCAAAGAAGGGCTAGCTGATAGGAGTACACTGAGCTGAGCTGATTTCATTATCACTGAGGAGCATTTCTCATACCAATTAGGACCGAGCCACCCTGAGGATAGTACATCCATACTTTCACTGCAAGGAAGATAGAAGAAAAAAAAAAAAAAAAAAAGAGGGGTGGGGGGTGCTGATGAGCTCTACTACATGAAATCAAGACCCATGTGAATAATAAGCAGCAGTTATCCCTCTGCCCCATCCTGAAAGTAAACAGTAAGGTCATTACAAGTTTGGGGAGAAATTGTTCGTTATACACAGGACATGCAATTAATTTTTTATACCTTGACAGATTTGTGAGAGTTAGATGTTCTTGACCTTACCTTATATGCAAGCAACCAGATTAAGAACTCCCACAACCTCATTGTAACTGTCACTCACACTTGCTTGCCCCTCCCATGAATAGAGCCAAACCACACCCTAAATCAACATGACAATTTAGAATTTTCCTCTCTGGTAAGATTTGTTCCCTTCATTTTCTTTACTGCACATTCTTTAGTCATTTTTCTTTACTCTAAATAGTCCCAATGATAGCACAATATAGAAAGTTGAATATGTAAATCTTTGCTGGACCAGGACCAGAGAGACTCCTACCACCATTTCATGCTATTTAAAAAACACTTCCCTGTGATCAGACTTAGCACTTTTTTAATCTTTATTAGAATTATTCTCGGTGCCTGCAGCTACTCTTCCCAAAATGAGGGAAACAGATGCATAGTAAAAACTCTACTTATACCATGGATGAGACTAATCAATACAACTCTAAATTGTGTGTTTATTTCCACTTCTTTTAAGGGAAACAGCAACTAAAAAGCAACAACTTGTATTTGGAGGATAGGTAATTATGGACAGCAAGTGTCATTTCAATATAAATAGGGGAAATAAATGCAAATTACACAACACTTAACTCTTACGAATTGGCTGTTAGCTGAGACAATAGTCTACAAGATGTTGTTTGTAGTATCTCATTAATAAAATTCAAAATTGTTTTCAGCAATTATGTGCAATCATTGTCATTTTATCACTGGCCAAAAATAGTCCCTCACTGCATGCTTCAACATATAATTGTATCACACATTGCCAAGAAAATCATCCTGTCTATAGGAGAGAATAGGAATTGTACCACACTAACACAGACATGTCACACACTAGGAAAAGGAAATGTTAGTTTGGAGATGAACTTGCTGCTAGAGAAGATTAGTAAATGTTCTTGAAAGACCAAGGACAGCACTTACAAACAGAGTGATGGGCCACTTTCATAAACTGATTATAGCAGGTCTAGAAAAGCRTCTTCCAGGCCTTGTTTTCACTTGAGAGGTTTATTGTAGCTGGGTTTTACTCTCAAGAACACCTGTACCTAAACTTTAATCTTCTGGTTTGGTTCATAATACTGAGCACTGCACACCTATTCGTGAACTACCTTGACAAGCTTCTTTGCAACAGGCAAGTAAAACACTAGTTCTGCAGCAGCATGAGGGAATAACTAGCCCCAACTGCTCAGTCCCTGTAATAGCATGTTTGGAGGGACAGTGCTTCAGCTCATAAGCAACAATCAGCTCTCCTGCAACCTAGCACACCTAGTTACCCAACAAGATCAAACATTGCTTCCTTGATTACTATGGAGACTGTGCCACAAGCAGTGCTTGTCTATTTTTACCTATAGCAAACGGAGCCAGAGCTTAGTCTGGGACACAGCAACCTGGGCAGAGGCCAGTACATCAAAGCTGCAGCTGAAAATTCCCTATAGTACCTGGATGTCCCCTGTCTCCTCTCCCCATACCCTGCATCCAATTTTTTCCCACACATATCCTAGCTCTATGCTTCACGTCATGCTTCCAGGCAACCTGCACCATAACCCCATCAGTCCCTTCATCCTCCCTGAAGATTCCCGTAGCCGATCCTTCCCCTTGACCTTATGCACACCCTCACATCCTACCTCCTCCTTGCCTGTTGCTGACATGCATCTGTCTTACAGACACAGAGTTAGTGACAGCCCAATTATTTCTGTGATTTTAATACACTACAATGTCAGAATCTCCTCAGTTGAAACACATTTCCAACCCTTTTTTTGCAGGGAGTTATGCCCCCCCAGGCAGAAATAGCAAGAGCAGAAATAAGCATAAACTCAGATGAGAGCAGCTGGCTACTTCTTCACCYCCTGCACATACACGGGCACACACACAGAGGCTTGCCCACATCACTGACAGGAACTGTTCTCAAGTGCTCCTGAAACTGGCCACCTGAAACGTGTGAGAGTGGAAAGATGGAGGTAACTAGGCCTGGCAAATATGATGAACATTTATTTGGGACATAATTTTGCCTACAAATTTTTTGTGTGTGTCTTGCTGTATCTTTTATTATTTACAGTACAATCTGTCCATCTCTGTGCAGTTCAGAACTGCAACTTCAGGCTACCCTGAATTAAACAGCTGCATTTTACTTTCAGAAGAAAGTAAAAATATTTTGCTTTTCAGATGATAGGTACAATTTATAGTGGAATAGATGCATATTTTCAGCTGAACACCCTCAAGTTTTTAAGTGAGGTCCTAGAACACTCAGTAAACATTACCTGAAAACTCACCTTCTGCATCTGATTTTTTCATCAGCAATAAAATCTCACAGCCTTTGCCATCTATTCCCTCCACATAGATACAACCTGATACATGAAATAATGTGGGGAGTTTTCCTCGACTGTCACTTGCTAATTTTGCAAAATAAAAACCTGGTCTTATAAATTTTAACAGTGATGAAAATTTGTCTTCCCAAGCATGMGTTTAAATACTTTTAAAAAACCAAACACATTCAACAGAATTTCCTAATAAGATGACCAAAAGCATAAAATATACATTTTTAAACAAAAATACACAGTACTTTTATACGAAAACTGAAAAAAATTAAAGATATAAAAATAAACAACAAAATTAAAAGGGACATACAAAATCAAGGGAGAGATTCATCTCTCCTATCAGCTCAATTAACTCAATGAAGTTAATAGAGTCATTCAAGTGAAGAAAACGTGACCAGTGTTCTCTCACTGGTCCAAAAGCACCTAAGTCTTGGCTTATCAATAGATCTATCTCCAGCTCTACAAATGATGCTCCCACCAAAATTCAATCAATGTTTTTCGGAAGGGACAATTTTAGTCAGCAGTTGAAACTGAAATCCAAGTCAGCTGTGCTGTACCTCCCTAGGGGAAGAAAGCAGACCAAAGCAGGAGCAGAGTAACTGCTTTACAAGGGGGATAATGACAGGTAGTTTGACAAGCACCATACTGACTTTATAAAAATGTTTCACACATGCAAATTATGCAATGCAGCTAATAAAGCGACGGGGGTGGAAGGAGGCTGGAAAAGCAGAACACTGTTCATTCATTCTGATGCCACGTTGTTCATACATTACAGAAGCATCTGTCTGTGTTTTGACAACCTGCCAGTCCATCACTATCTAAAGCACAAAACTTACTGTAGGCAATTTGACCCTTTTCTTCCTTTCCTACGCCCTCTTGCTTATTCTAAAGAATATAGGCTCTCCAGTAATAGCATTTGATGCTTATAAAGGCAGTCTATAGTTTAGAATTATTTTGCATGTTGAAGAAGCCCACAGGCACACTCAGTATTTTCTATGCAATTGCAGCTAGTTCTCTGTTATCGGGAAGAATGGCAATTACAGGTTTTTTATTCATTTTTCAAACTTAAGACTAAAGTGAGAGTGGGTCTAGAACCTCACGCAAAATAGATGCTTTAAGCAGTTTGGGATAACTAGGTTAATTGATTGTGGACTTTGGCCTTGTTTTTTTTACTTCTACTTGTTTACATGGTTTTGGTGATAAAAATAAAACTGTGCCTTCAAATGTAGGTGTTCATATGCCTTATTTTTTCCACAAGTAGTGGTACCTGAGCAGATGAAGAGATCAAGATACCTGTCTGTACCAAGTTCTTCCGTTGCCATTCAACAGTGAGGGTCAGAAATGTGATGGGAGCTACTTGAATTACAAGACTTAAATTAAGGAAGTAGTAAAGGGTAAGTTTTGGCTAATATTTGAAAGGTGAGATGAGAAAGAGATGGAAGACATGCTTTCTGCCTTTAYTTTCTGTACAAACCAGGTATCTACAAACCTGTACCCAGAAGCAACCTCAAATAAAACAAAAAAAMCTACAAAACACACTACAAAAAAAAACAACAAAAAACAAACCCCACAACATATAGAGTCTTGCATCCTTTCCTTTCCATCTCCTACATCTGTTTAGGCATTTGGTACATTGTTTCCTCTCTGTTTTACTAACTTAAATGAAACAAACAAACAGACATACAAAAAGAAAAGGGAGAATTGGGTTCTTAACAGTGCATTGCTTTGGACAGGCTGGCAATCCTGACTGTTGAAGTTTTTTCCTTCTTCCCAAAACAGGTTTCAGCTAAACCATCAAGTTACTGCACTCTGAAATACAGTGTTCAACCTGTTAACTGGGAGGGTGTACTGGATTTAGCTGGGGTGGAGATAATTKTCTTCACAGCAGCCTATATATGTTTTAGATGGCTGACCAAAACAGTGTTAACACACCATTTTAGCTATTGSTGTGCAGCCCCAAGGCTTTCTCTATTTCTCACTCTGCCGTGAGCAGGCTGGGGGTGGACAAGAGGTTGGGAAGGGACACAGCCCCGGGACAGCTGACCCCAACTGACCAAAGGCATGTTCCAGACCATATAACGTCATGCTCAGCAGTAAAACTGGGGGAGGGAGTTTTTGTAAAGTAGCTGTTGCTTAGAGACTGGCTAGGCATTGGTCTGCTGGTGGTAAGTGATTCCTTTTTGCATCGCTTGTTTTTCGGGGTGGAGGTGAGGCGGGTCCTTTTTTTCTTCACTTAAACTGTCTTTATGTCAACCCACGAGGGTTTTGCCCTTACTTTTGCCCTTCAATTGCCATCCCCACCCCTCTGGAGCAGGGTGAGCAAGTGGTTGGGGGCTTACCTTCCAGCTGGGGTCAGCCAACCAGTGCGGGGCTTGCTAGGTGGCAGTTCTACTGGTCAGGGAAGATTGGAAGTGAGGTGCATGTACAATTTGATCACCTACTCCTTTCAAACATCCAGAAAACAGCATTTGTTCAGTCTGATGTACAGTTGCATTTGCACTAGAAATTTAGCTCACCGTTGGGCCTGATTAGGAATTGCTTCTCAAATCAAAGAATCCTTTCCAAATGCATGCCTACCCTGATAAAAAATTGCTTCTGCCTTCTCCATGCCAAGTACCTTTACAGGGATTTAAGCAGAGTTTATAAGTGCTTAGTGTCCTGAAAGGTGTTAATATTTAGTCCCACACTCAACACCTGATAAGTGATTCACAGCAAGTCAAGTCAAAGCTCACTTCTACCAGTCCGTGTAATTCTTTTCCACTACTGCCCACACGATAACAGCAACAAAGCACTTAATGCTGTTTTCAACACAGATAATGTATTGCATCTGAAATAGTCTTTTAAACAGCACAGGCAAAGGCAACTCATCCCCTGCTCATGTGACCTTTCCTCCAAAGTATTTCTTTTATAGCTACATCCACCAGACCAAATGCTGATATCCTCATCCAAGCAAAACTTATTTTGAAGCCCTAAGAATTTCTCCAGACATTATTTGAACAGCAGACTAGGTGTTAAGCTCATCAGTGCTGATTTCAGGCAAGAAAGGTTTTATTTTGTAGGCATTTGAAAGAAAATAACACAGAAAATCCAGCAGGTTGCAATATTAAAACCTGACGTAATTACATGACACCATTGATGACAGAATCAGCTCGAGTTGAGAGCATCCTGTGCTCCCTGCTGCCTTGCACATTACACATTTTCAATAGGACCAGGCTGTGTCAAACAAAACATGGAATAATGATTTCCACCCTTTTGCACTCATTTTGCTCTAGCCCAAGTGACCACAGAGAATTAAGAACCAAGCTGTGCCTGAGTCTGATGCACAAATCAAGGCAAATAGGCAAACTGATTCACAAATCAAGGGTTTCCTCACACAGTCATCCTACCATAGATTTTAAAAGCCTGAAGAAAGTCATGCACCTATGACCACAGACTACAGAATTTAGCTGAAATGCCATGCAGTGGTTCACACAAAAGCGAGAAGCAGGAGAGGGGGCTTGTGCATTAGCGTCATATGCATATCACATACACCATATACGTTACTGACGTACCAAAAAACAAAACAGATGCCACAACACTACACTGCCTCTGAACACAGGGTACCAAGTTGGCATACATCTGCGGATACAGACGAGCCCCCCAGTGCTTAATGGGGAAGCCCATACATTACAGATAGCCCAGAGCCAGCAATAACGGCTACAAGAGAAGCACACTGCACTAATTGTGTAAGCTCCAGGCACCGCAGCAAGGAAGGGGGAAGGCCAGATAAAGTGCTTGCTGGCATGTCAAGCTGGCAGTCACACCTACAGCATGAGAACCACTTACCTACACCCAGGAACCATTACTGACCTTTGCAGACACCTTGGCACAGAATCAGCCTGCCAGTTCAATCGCTTGCAGGATCAGAGCTATAGCCATATACACTGAGTATTTACTGAAGAACAACCCCCAGAAAAAGGCTGTCACAATATAAACACAAGGGTTTGATTGTGTTGCCACTTTTAGCTAATCTGAAAGCAAGGTAACAACCTGAGAGAGCATTTCATTGCTTTTGCTTTCTCAGTCCAACAGCTTCTCCCCACCCGTGTTTACAGAGGAAAGCACTAAGCACAGGGCACGGTGAAAGATGCAAGACCTAGAATTATAGGCCATTTACCAAAGTTACCTCCTTTTGCCTTTGGGTAGAAACATCCTAAAAGTTACAGTGTTATAATGATCCAGGTGGTGAATAACCCTTGCAGGGTAGAATTTCCCTGCAGTTATAAAAACAGCTGCCTAGAGGAAGAGAAAAAGGAGTGGAGATGTTTGAGGAAACATTTCCTTTCCCTCCAATACCTTACCCATTGGAAGTTCAGGGACTTGTGGGAAAGTTTATATCTATGTAACAGCATTTTCTCTCTCATTTGCTTCTACAATAAAAGCAGAATAAGCAGCTGTGTTTACAGTTTGCAACTTAGAATTTTTTTTTTATTACCATGTCAAATTATTCATGGTGACTTAATCATCAAATCCATTTACGCTATTAAAATTGTGGTGATAAGTTAGAGTGATAAAACTGTTTAACCACAGCACATTGAAGTTTTACACCACCTTTCACCTGAAGATTTCTGTAGAAAACATAAAACTGCTAAAGTTTCCTGTGGTCCTTTGCTTGTAGTACTTCAGACAGTGAAACACAGGCATTGGAATTTGCAGAGAGTTACATGGCAAGTCTGTGAAACTTGCATCTCCATCTCATGGCCTCAGTCCTAAAATTCTTCTACAGGTCTTCTTGCATGCTCTGGAAACATAGGGAGACACCATATCCTGGGTTTGGTAACCCCTTTTCTGGGGMTACACAGCATTTAGAAGTGTTAGAAATACAATCCTAATCTTTCAAAACAGAAAGCTGACTAGGTGGCTGACTCCTGATGTAACATGATTAATYAGTATTCCCATGTCACAAGCAAGAGACTAAATACTCAGAGCAACACCGTCAGACTTTCTGCTTAGTTTAAATGTTATTGCTACTGTTTAAGAGCAGAGAGCGGTCCTTTCTTTTGTGTACACGGTGCACACCGTAATGGGACCCTGCTTTCCACAGATACTTAGCATTTAGCATGAGATGCAAATAATGAAATACAACAGCCAACTTGATGGAGTCTGAGAGGCGTGAAAAGGTAAAACAAAGCAGGAGACAACTCAACCAGTACTAATGAAGCAAGAAAGAACATGACATTGTGTACAAACTTCCGTAAATAATTCTGATGAGCTGTATTTTTTCATCTCCTAACCTGCCCTATTATGAATACGACATAATCTCATATAACATTCTAGATAACTTTAAGCATGGCCTTGAAAATATAACAACATTGTTAAGGAGTCTGTCATTTCCCTTTAATTAATGCCCTACTGTGTCTGACAGACAGCAAGTGTTCATAGCTTACACCAGTGAACTTCAGCTTTGAATGTTGGGTAGGTGTCAGCAAATACTGACTTTTAATAGCAAACACAAATGAAAGGAGAAACGTATTATTGGAATCAGATGAGCTTGAAACATCAGYAATGGCTAAGGGTTAGGAGGCATGTAGTGGAAATCTGAATACGCATGAGAAAGAAGATACCAATTTTGTCAGTTATGCCAGTTCAAAAAGAAGAATTCAGAAGAAGGTAGGCATAAGTTAATAGCCCTGTGTGAATGTCATTCCAATGTGTAAGTCCAGCCTGCGGTCAAGTCCTGGCACTCAAAGGCCTCGGTCCTGTGCTGCATTTCACCTGACACATTCTGCCACTGAAAACTTCTCACTTGCCCACTTTCACTCAGGGCCAGAAAGGGGGTAAACAGCCACTAGCCCATTGAAAATTCAGTTACAACCCAAACCTTTCATATAAATAGTCAAAGTGCAATTTGAAGTGCAAATGGTGACTCTTTGCAACAGTAGAAAGCAATATGGTCTCTTTGCAACAGCAGGTCTTCGTAACACCACAAAACAATTGCAGCTATCAGACAAATATTGTGCATGACTCTCAGATGCAGGCTACTGATTACAAATCATCACTCCATCAGAAGGCTTTCTGGTTTAATTCACATGTAAAGATTGTAGGTAATAACAAGCACTAATCATAATATGGATGCCTTTGAACCATTGCATTGGAGAAACTCAGTTGCAATTGAAGTACTCTATCCACTCAAAAGCCAGAGAAAATTCTCCATTTGCAGTTGGCAAACCCTCTAAAGTCTATCCAAAAAACTACTCATCCTGTTTTCCTCCAGTCAGCGTTATTCTCTGCACCAAGTTTAGGAGAATTTACACAGACATGTATCTTGTGCTGCATTCTATACGGTACATCAGCCAACCTTGTAATTCAAATCCATCTGCTACATGCTGCACTAAAGAAAAACAGAATGAGGCTGGGAAAACTTATCTTGCTAGATAGAAGCAGAGCTGTATTATTGACCTGCCAACTAGAAAGAGTCCTGAATTTAGCTGATCCTTCTGCTCAAAGAAACTTGCTACTCAGCTAGATTTGTAGCTAAGTATCTTGCTGGCAGCACAAATATGCTATTAAGTCCCAGTATATGGCAACCTATTAGAGCACACAAAAAAATACTAATAAACTCATCAGTCTAAGATAAACAGTGATGCACTAGCCTTTGACAGCCTGGGATACAACATTATGATTTCATTACATTTTGGGGTTGGTTTCCCCCACAAAATTCTTTACTCTTCTTTAGTGAAAAGGACCTGACCAAGAACTTAGTGCATCAGAATACCCTGTAGATCCAAAAAAACCTGCATCCCGTCTCTTAAGAACTGGCTGGTTGGATAGACCTGTTTATTCAAATTTTTTTACTTGTGAAAAATTATAAAACTCCTGTATCACTAGACTGAGTTAAACAGTAGAGGAAACAGTTACTGTTCTTTTTTCAAAGTACTTGCAACACTGAAATGTGGGTCCATCTCTCCCCCTCTGCATGCCTCTAATCCTTCTTGTTATAGGTGTAGGCAATATCAGAGTGCTGAAAGATTCTAAACAGATTTGGACTGAGCTACAGGCCAGTCCACTGGAATTAATAATGCTTCCCTGCAAGGTACATAATTTGCAGGAGGCTGGGCAGCTTAGGAGACAGGCAAGTCTGTGGAGAGTTTTCCACACCTCTTATAACAGGCAACTGAGACATCTCCAAGTTTTTAAAGTAACATACAAAGACACACTGTTTCTAATATACACAGAAAGCCCACTCATTAGTTGCGTTTATTAGTCATTCTTCAAATGGTTTGAAGTTCAAACTTGGATTAACTTTCATTATTGTGATTAGGTACTAGAGAACAGCTCTGCTCAAATTTGTTGGTATAGGTAAGACTTGCTCTGTTGCTTTAAGATTTGTGTAATTTAAAAGTGTTTAGAAGTGTCATCACACCAGTTATTACCAGGGGAAAAAAAAAAAAAAAAAAAAAAAAAAAAAAAGTTATTCATTGCTTCCTTCAATACCCTTTCATCTACAGAGCTCATTCTGCAGTCAGGGGTGGTGGACATGGCAAAAAGACTAGAGACCTGGCTTCATTTGTGTCTGGAGACTAGTTCCCTCAGATCTGTTTCACCTACATACAAAATTAAATTCTTCTTGAAACTTTTATATGGCTCTGGGATGAAAAAAGCGCTATTAACACAAATAGTGTAGCTCATATTTCTCTGTGTTTTAAATACTGTTTTATAGTGGTCTTTCCACTTCACAGTGAAGAATCTCTTTACTCAGTGACATCCAACTCTCAATTAAAAAAATACTTGTGAATAAGAGTCATAGGGGTAGCTCCCTTAACTATGCCAGTGACTAACTAAATAGATGTGGTTATATTCCTGCAATTTCTCTACAAAGAAAAAAATATCTCAACTCATTATGTTTACAGGGAAACATCTCTGTCTCCACTGTACATGGCATTCACATTACTAAGGAAATTGAATGGGCATATGTTTCACTGATACTGATGGGTAGCTGGCATACGGGGAGGCTTCTGTCTCGCCACCCTGCTACCAGGCACACACTAATGCCACAGCCTAGCCTACAGCCCAACCCTTTAAAAATATGTTGCTGTATGTTACATGGGCAACATTCCATTGAAATCCATGAAGTTAGTTATGGTTGACTAGCTTGTACTATGACATCTTATTGTATAGCTGAGGAGGGAATGACAAAAGTGATACAGCTGCAAAAATTCAGAATCAAATCCTGCATAATGCTATAAACTATATATCAACTCTTTGTCATGCTGCCACCCACAATCTTTTCTCCCTGTCCCCAGTTGTAGATAGAATCATAGAATCATTAAGGTTGGAAAAGACCTCTAAGATCATCAAGTCCAACCGTCAACCCAACACTACCATGCCCACTAAACCATGTCCCGAAGCGCCACATCCATACGTTTTTGAACACCTTGAGGGATGGTGACTCCACCACTTCCCTGGGCAGCCTGTTCCAATGCCTGACTACCCTTTCAGTGAAGAAATTTTTCCTAATATCCAATCTAAACCTCCCCTGGCGCAACTTSAGGCCATTTCCTCTCGTCCTGTCGCTAGTTTCTTGGGAGAAGGGACCAACACCCACCTCGCTACAGCCTCCTTTCAGGTAGTTGTAGAGAGCGATAAGGTCTCCCCTCAGCTTCCTCTTCTCCAGGCTAAACAACCCCAGCTCCCTCAGCCGCTCCTCATAAGACCTGTGCTCCAGACCCTTCACCAGCCTCGTCGCCCTTCTCTGGACACGCTCCAGCACCTCAATGTCCTTCTTGTAGYGAGGGGCCCAAAACTGAACACAGGATTCGAGGKGCGGCCTCACCAGTGCCGAGTACAGGGGCACGATCACCTCCCTGCTCCTGCTGGCCACACTATTCCTGATACAGGCCAGGATGCCGTTGGCCTTCTTGGCCACCTGGGCACACTGCCGGCTCATGTTCAGCCGGCTGTCAACCAGCACCCCCAGGTCTTGCCCTTCTTCTTCCAGACACTCATTCCACTTTATTGCCAAACAGTTTTTTCTCAATATGAAATTCAGAATTAACTATTGTACAGAAACCTCCAAYAGACAGGAAATATCAAGTGTGGGAGGGGAAATTTCCACAGGAGTACAACAAATTAGTGTGATGCTTAAAACACATTTATTTGCAAAGCTACTGAAGACTCCATCAGGATTTCTTTCCTGCACTTAAGATGCTCTTCAGGATCCTTTCCTGCAAAAAGGACAGAACTTTAGTTAAATGTTATTTAACTAGAGCATATTCCACAGCTCAAGCTAACAGATACTTCTTGTACTTACAGAGAACTCCTAACTGGTTTGTAGAATTTTTCTCAGATTCCTGTGGCAACTGCTACACTTTATCATATAGTCACAGGATGTAGAAAGCAATTTTGTTTCTTGCTCATAAATGCTTGCTGTTTAAGCTCCTAYTCTGGCCTGAAGTTCTTCAGAGTGAGGTCTTTTTAATTTCATGAAATAGAAGAAATCACAACACTTCAAATTAAGTTTTTAATGAACCAAAGTCATCCTCTCCATCCAAAATTACTATTTCCCTTATTTGCTCTCTGATTTGAAGAATGTGAGAAGAGAACAGCAGCAGCCTCAGAGTGTTCCTCTCTTAGCCATACCATCTCTTTTTACGAGAGTATCAACTATGATAGAGTATCAACTTACTTATAACCATCATTCAGCAACTGAGCTTTTACAAAAAAAAGTGAGAGAGTATAAAACTACAGCAATCACTGCTAATGGATCCCTCTATCCATCTCTGCCCTGAACTCGAGAGCAAAGCAAAACACTAAACACAGAGTGAGATACTGCTATCATAGCTGGGGCAATATGGAGTGAGACACAGCRCAGTTATAAAGAACACTAGTCCAATTAGGGAAGTTTGAGTGTCAGGCTGTTGAATTCCCTATCATTTCCTGGCACCACTGCCTTTAATTAGGCCTTGGATTGATTACTGCCTTTGTTCTCCATTGACCCACCACTGACTCTGACAGGGGTTGTATTTTCCCCTGCTACAATTGGAAGACAAAGTTCTGAGTGTCAGCAAGCATTACACAGGCAACCAGGCTGCTTGAAACTACAGAGCCTTTAGAGAGAAGATGTGTTTGTGACATTAACACACACTTCTTTCTTTAAAGGATACAGTAGGATAGAGTCAGTCCTGGTCCAACAGTAAATTACAGTCAATGTTAATTTAAGTTTGCCAGTATATTTATATGCAGTGTATAAAAAATAAAATAAAAACAAACACAGAGCTGGACTAGCAAAACAGAATCTACCTGGTTCTTCTGTAATCCAAAATAAGAGGAAGGTAAGCAAGAGAGGGTGGAAGAGACTGTTGTTTGAGTATTTAATTTGTAAAATAGCAGCAACTAGACTGGAGAAAGTAATTTTGTATGCAGGTGTGTAGAATATAAAGCTTTATGGAAGTCTAGAGCACTGTGGACATCCACAGAGCTGAAGTAGCAATGCAAAAATACATTGAAGAAAGTGAAACCTGAAAGAATGTAACAAGTAGAAAATCTGTTTCTACATTTATTGGTTTATGTTTCATATTTTGGTAGCACTTAGAGACAACAGCTAAAAAAAAAAAAAACTAAAAAAAAATATCAAGATGCCTTATGCCATGCACTGTACAAAGACAGACAGCTTTTTCCCCCCTGAGAACTTACAGCCTTCCTGGAGAGAGAAAGAAGTCAGGGCAAAGAAACAAAGGTAAAAATAGCTTGTAGGTAGCACAGTTTGTTCAAGGCCATATGATTTGTCTATGGTACTGCAAGAAGGAGAATTCCAGCTTCCACATAGAAGGTTAGCAACTATTCACTGTGCTACATTGCTTTTTGTTATTAAAACACAGGTYCTGGGAATCGAACTATCAGGCTCCCTGTAACAAGTCATTTCACTCCTCCATACCTTTGATCTCTAATCATATATCCCCCAGGGCAGACAAAAGGCTGGAGGATAATTCATTAATACTTGTGAATTATTTGAGTGCATTTTCAAAACTGAACTAATGTATTTATTACTAGAACTAAGTCCAGATATTAAAAAAGTCTTGATGCATTTTGAATAATTAAACCATCTGAACATGAGAAGATTCCTATTAAGAATGATTCTCATTGGTACAAGTAGGCAGCTCAGAGGACATTAGAAACTGATGGCAATGAAAAAAAAAAAAAAAAAAATTGGGTTTCTTTTTTCCCCCCCCTCTTCCCTGGCCTTCTCTCTTCTCACCACTCATGCTTGGCAAGCTCCCAAAGTGCAGGGCAGCAGCCACCTGTGGAACCAGAACAACACTGGTCAATTCTGCCAGCAAACCCAGGTAACCAGCCTCTAGAGGATTTGACCAGGTATAAATGGGTATCCAGTACTCATATTCCTCTACCACATCAGTGCCCCCACCATTGCAGGCACATCCATCTCCACTCAGAGAGGGAAAGCCATTGTCAGGGCTCATTTCTACCTTGCCAGTCCATAGTTACTATTTTGGCCCAAGAAACATTTGCAGTAAGTGAGCTTTCTGATTTGTTCCTTGGACTGGACAGGGGTAGAGCAAGCTCAGAATCATGTGAATTCAAAAGCACACTTGCTTGGTGCCTGGCACCCAGGTCTGAGATTAGTCCCACTATCTCTTTAAAATTTGACAATTAGAGGTATGAGTTTATTTTTACCAAGAAGCTTCTGCAAAGGAACTTGGGGGTTTTTTTGTAAGCTTGTCAAAATAGCTACAACTCCAAAAAGGACTGAGACAGAGTTACTGGGTGTACAGGGCAGAAGTGTTAACAAAAGGGCAGTGGATGATGCAAGAGAAATAGAGCGATGTTTACTCTACTCCTAGGATTCCTTGAGCTTGTTGAAATACCTCTAACAGGTAGAAGCAGCCCTTATTTGTATTAAACCCCAAAGTATGATCAACAGTCACAGCCAGGGGACTTGCAATTAGTTGGGTTTTTTTTCCACCACAGCTGAATGAAGAAGAAGTGAATTAACAGCACAACAGCCACAAAAAGACAGAAATTTAATTTCTTATCTACTCTCTGCATCAGTGGAAGACCAAGAGCTTCAGCAGAGAAATCTTAGCCTACAGGACCACAAGGTCAGCTTTAAGGTCTGTGRCTACTGGAGAGCTATAACAAAATTAAGTTTTGAAGCACAGTAAAGTGCCTAGGATATAATTTTGAGAAGTGCAGTGGTATCCCACAATAAACTCACAACCTAGGGAGAAACTGCTATTACCAGGATGTGTTATTTTGTGGCTAGTAAGTTGTTTTTTCAGTAACCCCCTTAAAATTAAGATGCAGATGAGTTAAATAAATCTCATCATGCTTTAGCAAAAAGCCTTGTCTTTCACAACACATGTCCATCCATATTTTGAACATAAATTTCTGAGCCATTGATACTTTCCAGTTAGCAATCCAGACCTCACAGTTTTCAGCCTTGCTAAACACCAAAGGGATAAGGCAGAAACTGCAGATTAAGAAGTGATGCTGAATTTCTGTTATAATTGAAAGCATTCAGTCAAATATGAATTCATTCTGTTGCAATGCAGATGCAGTGTTTGATTCATTAAGTAGATATTCCTCTTCGCTCATAGGCACAGCATGGCAGGGGTGAAGGAGAATACTTAACACCTAAGGCACATGTCTCAGAAGAGCTTAACAGCTCACTGCCTGTGCTGACCAGAAATACAGAACCAAGAAGAGCCCCGTGCACTTGTCACACACCCTCCCAAAGGCAGAGCACCCTGCAGTAGTCTGTTTTGCCACTTAGGAAAAGCAGCTCAAGGTAGAAGGTCTCCATGATGTACAACTGCAGAAAAGAAACTTTCTGCATTGGACTGACTGTTAAGGAGGCAGATACCAGGACAGTGCAGCACAAACACCTCAGTCTCAGCAGGGTTAAATCACATCTCACATCTTTTCAGTCTGCACAGGGGGAACACAGATGTGTCTGTAAGACGCATTTATGGTTTTCAAGCACCTTTCCCCTTCTTATAGACCTTCTTCGATTAGATGGTATTTAATCCACTATTTGTCACTGCAAGTGGTCACTCATGGCAGCACATAAGTAGAGCATGAAACAYTATATTTAGACTGTTACTACTGTCAATACTGTACTTGGCCATCTACTTGCATTGCCATACTAAATTCACTGCCTTCAGTCCAATTCTAAGGGGAGGCATTCTCTTAAATTGGCACCTCTGCCCATTTTTCTATCACCTACCAAAAAAAAATATGAGGAATGTTAACAGAGGTGTAATAACTAAGACTGCAGTATATGAAAAGGCTGGCCTTTCCCCCTCTAGTTACAAATACATTTTTTCATCATGCAGTCAAACTGTAGGGAAAAAATCATTTGCCTGTGGCTATATGTAGTCATAGTGTTTACAAATATTCTGATGTCAGATGAGCAGTTCATGTCAAATATCAGCTGGGTATAGATATTTGGCTCTAGAAAACACAAATACCTCCAGATTGAAGGAGAACATAGGTGAAACGAGGTCTGATTTACCAAGTAACATTTCATGCATTGAGTCCCCTTTTTCCTAGTACCAGGGGTTTGGGGAAAGGGTTGGTTTTGCCAGGGTAGCTCCTAACAAGCTCACCACAAGGTCAGAAAGGTAAGTGCTGGCACAAGAGACAGGGCAAGAATGTGCACCTGAGAGGACAGGACTGCAGAAGCAAGGCAACAGGGGCCCAGAGAGACTGTACAATTTCTGGCCTTGGAGATGCTCATAATCTCACTGCACAAACCCCAGAACAAGCTGATCTAACACTGAAGTCCACCCTGCTTTGAAGAGGAGGCTGGAGTAGGTAACTTCCAGGAGTCCCTTCCAACCTAAAACGTCTACCATCAAGCCTGGCAGCACTCGAGCCCAGGGGAGCTGCACTGGTGTACTACACACCTTTCCAATTCCACAGAATTGGATCAGTGAGCTTGGTTTGAATTTTTCCACATGCGCTGACATTTGGTAAAAGAATGATTAAAAGGGGCAATGGGGGTACAAAAACAAATTGTAGCTTTATTAGCCCTGTGTTTGTTTGTAGGCAAACCTACCTTTCCTCTCATGCAGCCAATTCAGCAGGCTGTGGTTAGCCCTGTAAAGATTTAATTGTGCCATGTCACCCCGATTCAGACCACTTGTTCACATTATCACCTCTGATGTTAGTTGAGAGGTGCTCTTTGATAACACCTGGTACCCAGAGTGAGGCCTGCTTTAAGATACCTACATATGCACTGCTCGCTCCCATTTCGTTCAATGTTCAAAACTCTTGCTTACACATCTGCTTTTAGTTATTTATTGTCTTTAGCAAGTTTGCTCACACATTGTGTATTCCCAAGGCCTTAACTTCACTTAAAACTGTATTTTCATTATTCTCTACCACCAAATAAAAGACAATACTAAGGCTTGGCTAAACACCACTATAAAATCAAGTTTAACTTGCAGAAGAAAAAATTGTTATGACAGTGATTCAGTTGTAGTTCTCAATTCTTAAGCCAGGCTTAAGAAGCCTTGTTTACAGAACCACCAAACCCTTTGCTGTTTGTTAGAAGTTTTAAGGAATTCACAGCAACTCCGAAAAACAAGGCAACAGATTTTGGAATATCTTAGCCAACCTGAAAATTGACAAGATCTTTCACAGTGAGTTGCTTTCCTTGCTAATCAGTAACAAGATTAAAATGAAGGAAAAGTAAAGTCTGATCCATTCCATTTTACCAGCTCCTGTAGACCCTGGCTGCCAGGCAACACAGCAAGCCATTTCCTTAGGGTTAGAGCTAATTGCTATAATCACAGAGCCAGCAGCAATCCTATCCAGGTAAGTCATTAGTTAGGGAAAAGAAAGTTTTCAAGAGAGAGCAGAAAATGGGGTAGAGAGGTTAAAACAGCATAGAAGTTTTTTTTTTAAAAGGAAAGAGGTATACAGTTGGTTCCAGGAGGAGAAACAGCAGTATGTAAAGGAAGCACAGGGCTGTAGCCAATTAGCAACTCCATGTTTTGGGGGCTCTAACAAGCCTCAGACTGCCTGACAGGATCCTTCAACAGATAATGATGAAGGGAAGCACAAATTCCAATGCTGCTTCACCCAACACAGGGAAGGCCTCTAACAAACACTGGAACAGCTACAGATACATTTCACCCTCCTTTTATACGCTGTAATTTCACCGGAGTCACTACAGTTGCCAGAACAAAAACAAAGATGGAGCCTGGTTGCAGGATGTACAGTTTACAGTGAACATAATTATTTTCCAGTTAATTGTACATGCACTGCAATATGTTTCCATTGGATTTTCTACCTTAATTCCTATTCTGGTCTCCAGCTCACTCAAGCATGCTGCTGGAGGTCTGACATAAAAACAGTGTTATAACAGAGTATGCAGGTTGCCACAGATGATTCAAATTAAAGGCAGCCTAACAAGCCATTCCTCAGACAAAAAGGCAGCACATCCAGCGCTGCGCACAGTGAGAACAGTGTCTCCGAACACGCCTGCCTCGAGAGATGTTGCAGAGCTGATGCCCAGTCTCAGAACMCACAGCCACTTGGCTGACATCCAGGAACAAGAGCTACAGGACTGGACTCTCAAGGCATCAGCCAAGCAAAGCAAGCATGTGCCTGCAATCCAGCCATCCAGCAACAGTGGGGTCAGCTTTATAGAAAGATAGTCTCCTCTGCATTAGGTGCACCTAGCATCAGAAGCACTTCAAAAGACACTCTGCTACCTACAGGGCTATGCAACAGTTCTATGAAGCGTAGCAACATGTAGCAGACTCCGGTAGGCACCACAAGAAACACAAGAAGATAAACAGCAGCTGAGAGGCTTTGAGGAACTTGGCCAAAATACCTACAAAAGTGGAGGCTATTAGAGCAGCAGCATCCACTCAAACACTCTTTAATTGTGGATGATTAAAAATTTCAATGTTACCTTAAAAAGTTACTGTTAATGTAACAGCCAGTAGGAAAGCAGACAGKAAGTGATTTACCCATGATAGGCAGATGTTATTATTTCTTGTTCTTAGCATGTTTTTTCTGAAGGATGAAGCTTTCTCAGAAGGGACATTCATCCCTGAGATCGCTCTATAGAATTGCAGTAAAGCATTAGCCTGGTTTCYCATTCACCTGGCAAAACTGCAGAGAGTAGCTTGGGGTGTGCTTTCTGCTTACTGTTCTCAGGGTCTCAGCCTGAGGGTCATGAGGATTACAGACAGGACCTAAATAAATCTTTAGAATACTAATAATGATGGTTCTGTTTGGATCAGAAAGGATGTAATCAGAATAGAGTTACAGATGCTTTTCTTTGCTTGACAAGTATCATGACAGGAGCAGTTAAAGCAATACAAGCCCCTCAATGAAAAGGAGCAGAATTAAAATCTGAAAACTGGTATTTCTGCAGTTTAAACCTTGTGAATAATAACAGTAACAAAGAATGTTTAGGGATAGGAAACACAGAGAGGGAACACATTTGAGATACCATGTAAGCCAGTACAAATTGTTACTTATAAATTCTAGACATATTCTCGAGACAAACTTTTTGAAGAGTAGAAAAATGCTTTCACAAACATTTACTTCTCCACGGGCGAGAAAAAGACTGAACAATCTATTCCAATTAATGTTCTAACTAATGAAATGACAAAGGCCCCCTTTCTGTTCTTTCAGATACAGTTTAATAGCATTTATATGTTGTCAAGCCTTGCATCATCCATTTGATCTCTGGAAAGGCAGAGAGACAGACAGAATACAAACCAAACATTAACAAATACCACATGAATACAGAATGCTTAACAGCATGCCATTCACAACAGCAGACAGCCAGGGACAATTAAATTATTCATAGATATGAACTGTCCAAGGTAGGAGGAAAAAAGAAAGAGAATTAATAAACACTTTCTTGGGGGGTGGGGAAAAAAAAAAAAAAAAAAAATCACAAAAAACCCCACCCAACCCCATTAGCTTTTTTTTTTTTTTTTTTTTTAAATAACAGCCAGCTTCTGGCACCAATCAGAGAATCAGAAGTCAAGGTCTTTCTGAAAGACTTTTTGTCATAACTGGGTAATCAGTTACCGTGTATTCAACTGCCATATTCCAATCCCTTTAAGGACAACAGCTTTGAAATGCAAACCACAACTCCCTTCTTCCTCTCTGTACAGAGTCAGAAGAGGCAATGCTGAGCCAGCATACAAGAGTTGCTGCAGAATAAGATAGGCAACATTAGCAAGAAAGGAAAAAGCCCATTAGTCAAGAGCACAAGCATGTAAGAAACCTGGACTCTGGTTTACGCAACTAATTAGTTCACCAAGTTGCTCTGTATCTCTTCTCCTCAGCTGTAAAAACAGAAGAAGCAGACATTTTACTGAGATGAGGTCTATGCATGTACTCCAGTAATGGGCACATTGATGTGAGTATTTGCAACTGTGTTAAGTCCTGTTACTTCCACAAGCATTTAAATGTTACAAATCATTTGACTCTACCTCTAGGAGCATCTGTCCTCTTCCACTGACTGATTAAAAAGATCTTTTCCTATGGAAACTTCTGGGGGGAAAGTCCCATTCCACATCACGAGCAAACAAATATTAAAGCTTTTTGCAAAAAGCCAGCAAGACAAACAGAAATAGCCTGAGGGCAAAGGCTAAGATAGCAAGAAGCTGAGGGCTCCAATAGTCAAGCAAAAATTTAAGAGGGTTGCAGCAGCAGGGTGGAGCAGACAGCTGTGGACAGCCATCAACACCACAGCAGGGTGGTGGGACAGGACATATATCCTCACCTCAGCGGCACCCAGACTCCCTGTTGGATTTATTCACGTTGCTAGTGAAAGCAAACTTCGGCTAAGGTGCTTGTTAGTGTAATCCGGTAGTTAAGTTATGTACGCATGGTAAGTCCTTCTGCCCTGACACACAGTGTTACCTTTCTGTTGCTCTRTCAGAGGTTACCATTTTATATCCTTGCACCTAAACCCACAGAAGTTCATTTCTCAGAGCCCTGAGGTCTGACGTATTGGCTGGAATTAAGAAGAGCAGGGAGCTTATCTGGATCTTTATGTACTGGGAGTATATGCTAACTACCAAACATTGTTTTTTTTCTAGGTTGGCCAGAAATTCTACCCTGATCTCAAGAGACCTTTCCATCAAAGCTTAAATTACTAGAGTTTCAGTTTCAATGACAAGTTATTCTAGAAAATCACCTCAAAGAAGTAAAAAAAAAATACATATTGAAGAAAGGCAAAGAGCAAGTCCAATTCTTTTCAAGCATCAGTGATGTCCAGTGGTAACAAGGAAAAGATGAGAGGCTTTACTTCAGTGCAAAATATATTTGCAGACTGTCTCTCTGCCTTTTGAAGACAGTAATCATGATTCTTCAAAAAGGAAAAGAAAGAATTCAAGACCTTTCCCTTTTCTTTCTCAGGCACCTCAACCTCTAGTAAAACAACCACAACAAAATAAAACAACAAAAAAAAAAATCATGCTTATTACTTACCTTAATTATACATGTGTCTGGCCAGAGAACAGAATACATAGAACACATTTAATTTTAGGTTTCCAGCAGTAAAAGACCTGTCCTAGAAGACCTGAAAGCCATTTTGTCCCGTTTCAAAAAGCTGTATGGCTAATCAGTGAGAGGACACAGGGAGTTCTGCAGCCATTGCTGCAGAAAGCAGTGMAGAAAAAGAAATATATACGCACATATACATATATGTACACAAAGAGAGCAAACTCATAAAAGCTGCACTGAAGGAATGAATCCTATCCTCTCATTTCATATGGAGGTGGGTAAATGATGGCACAACAGAGATTTCATTCATGCAGAGGTCTAGGGGATGCTGGGAAGTCTCAGTCTGACAATTTGCTGCAGATGCTTGCTTAGAGGAGCCATTTATCAGTGTCATCCATGCGCATTACTACACACTGCTTCCTCGGCAGCATGATTCCACACCAGCTTCCCACATAGCACGCTCTGGTCCTTGATATTTCAGGCACAGAAATACCCCTTATCTGGGCCTTAGCAGTGTGTGCTTATTGAAACGATTCCTATTATCCAAAGTGCATGCGTTTGGAGTRGGAAAGGGACAGAATTTATTTCCTTTGCTGATAAAAAGAACAGCAAATTAAGAGAAGTCACAACAGTTTTCCTTCCCCTTTTCCCGCTCCTCTTTATACCCCTGTTTAGCTCATTGCTTATAAACAGCTAACACAAGTATTCACATCAGTAGAGCTGACTCCTGGAGGATACAGGCATCTTGGATGTTTCATCTCTTGTTATACTTAAGTGGAATATTAAACAGGCAAGACAGTGGCAGACTAAGCTAGAAAGAACTAAGTAACTAGGACTGATGAAGAAGGTTGGAAATTTAAAGCACTTCAGTCTGTAAAGTGTTTCATTTGAAGCCATCAGTGCCAGCACATTCAGCTCTCATGTATAGCCTCCCACCCTTAGCTCTCCTCTCACACCTTAAGTCTTTTCTATTCTGCTTTTAAAGTATTTGAAACAAGTACTACTACTTAATAGCACACCCTTAGAGTGTCCAGTATAATAATACTACAGATTAATAAACTCAACACTATAAGAATTAAAATTAATCTGGAAATCAAACATTGTTTTTTTCCTTCAGAGATAGACACAGGGAAAGGAGAAGCCAGACTGAATTCATAACTACACTCTAGAATAACGAGTTCTACCCTATTGCTGATGCACTAAAACATATGTCATTTATTTGCCATGTTGGGCGAAACTGTTAGTGCAATGAGTTGAGTCCCTATTTTATACCAAGTCTCAGATTGACAGTATGGAACGTATAGGTCCTTATGACTGGTAAACAAAAGAGAAACACATGAATTAGATGTAAGAAAGAAAATCTAGTTACATCCTTACATCACAGGATGCACCAGTACCTTAGTCTTCGAAAAACCTAATTTCAGAATGAAAAACACTGAAGTGCTTTAAACCAAAGGCAACTTGGTTGCCTTTAAACCAAACTTGGTTGCCTTTAAACCAAAGGCAACTTTGGTTTAACTGCCTTCTACTCTTCTGGCTGCTTGCTGGTTTCTATTGGGGGTGGGGTGGGGCAGAATGATTAGGGATGGTTTTTTTAAAAGAAAAAACAACAACACAACCGAAAAYAAAACACAACCTTCATATGAAGTATTTCTGTAAAGCTTTAAAGACACTGGCAGTGAGCTCAGCCTTTTAAAGAACTCGGGTTTATCACCCATTTCTCCCTGCTTCCCCGGTGTGCCACCTTTCCCATGGTAGTACTGTTCCTTTGCTGCCTGGACCAACCAAGGCACACTTCATGCCCCACTTCATTTCTGTCTCCATAGCCTGTCATCTTCCTCAAAGCCCTGTACTTCTCCTTGCAGTGTGCCTTTGCTCTTCTCACAGCACCTAATGTCCTTTAGGACACCAAAATGTGTTGGCCCATTTGCTGTAAGTGCCTACCCCCACCCCTTGCAACTTTGACAATGGTTGACGATAATGTTAAAGCCAAACACCCAACAGTTCACCAGTCAAGGATAAAGGAGGGATGTGATCAGATACCTCTAACAATTAAAGATGATTGCAGTGGGGAAAGCAATTCTGAAAAGATTTTTTTTTTTTTTTTTTTTTAATAGCAGAACCCTCAGCAAGAACTTATAAGAACCAGATCCCAACTGTCCATTTAAATAGAGAAGGCATTTCAATGAGCTGCCTGTCCCATCTCATATTCCTCACCAAACAGCCTCTTCGCAGGAACACTGGATCAATGACTTTACAAAAACCAACCCTGCAAAATCTTGCAGAGCTTTGTTTTCATGGTGATGGGAAGGTGTACCCAAAAGCTCCCTTCAGCCAGTTTCTTCTCTTCCCGCTCCACTCACCATAACTTCTTTCTCCCACCTCTAAATCTAAACCAAAATCCACAGAATTTTTGTCAAATCCATTATTCAAAAATGGATTTGACATACAGGAAAAAAAGGAAGTCTTATGAAGCATGCTAAAAGAGCAGCTCTGCATTTAGGCTTACCACCCATGCTGCAGAACTGCTTACAAAGCCATCCCTAATGGCCTTCCAGCTACCTATCATTTCCCCATGTTCAGTCTGCCCAGACAGCTAGCTATTCCTCTCTAACAAATACAATTTTAATTGCATCTCCCGCTTTGTTAGCCTTCTCGACCTCCCGTAAAAGCCATCTACGGTCTAACAATCTCTTAAATCTGACACTCGCACTGACTAGCACACTTGTATGCCTTCCTTCTAGGTTCACAAGTATGTAGGCTTATTGTCAAGAATTTTCATCAGAAATCTGACAAGTATGAGCTGAAATGGCAGCTTTAGGACTAGTGGGGAGAGAAAAGGGGGGAGGGAATGGAAAGGGAGAGGTGAATGGGAAAGAATATGTATGTGTATTGCAAATGCCCCCTGTCACCAAAGACTTCTTTGTGCCTTTCTGGTGCCAGGGCTTCTACAGTCCCAACACCTCCCTCCAAGCAACAAATGCCAGCCGCACAGCCTCAGCCACTGTTAACTCTTCCTGTGGGAATGCTGCCAGCGATTTCAGCAATATTAACCCTGGGAATACTAACATGATTTAGGTGACTTGTTAAATTTTAATGATACCCATTAGAAAAGAGGAAAACACACAAGTCACAACTCCCAATTTGGTGCATTTGGCTGCTAAATAGGATATTAATGTTTTTCTTTGCCCGGCACTATTAAATGAGCAGTGAAACTAACAGAGAAATGAAGAGTAATGACTTCTATTCTTGCTGTTCAGCGCCTACTTAAAGCCAAGACTGCCTTATTGCCCACTAGGCTTTCTGCTGGAGTCCATCAGGTGGATGGAGTAAACRGGTAATTCTTTCAGCATTTGGCACAGGTCAGAGGTTCATTTAGCTGAGAGGCACAGAAGAATAAAACTGTCCAACTGAAATAGTAGCATACAATCATTCAGGCTATCAGTTAGAAGGCAGAAGCCCGCTTTCCTGAATAACTTCAGTGTAATCAAGTCCGAGTTTGGCTTTGGTAAGACAGAAGTTTGCCCAAGTGATTCTTACAGGAGCCAGGACAGAAACATGCAAAGGCCAAGTTCTGCCCCACTTTTAGTAAAGGACTCCAGAGCAACCATCTTCTTCAACACTGCAGGAATCTCTTTCATATCTTCAAGTACGCCTGCGATAAAAGGAATGGGCAATTTCCAACAGAACCACACAGCGGCCCACAGAAATTGGGGGGTTGTATTCCTGAATCCTCATTTATCTTCAGTTAATTATGAGGGTGGGAGAGAAAGAGGGAATGAARCACACACAACTTGGGGAAAATTAATTCCACTGCTGAGGCGGGTCTGCTCAGACAGTTCTGAACAAAGCTGAAACCCCCAGGCCCCTGTGAATTTTCACTTTTTCCTCAGAAAAAGAAAATATTCACTGTGATGGATGTCAAAGTCTCCTTTCATTTGCTTTTCCCCAAACATTCATGTGAGTAGAATTTTGTTCCATGCAAGCCCATGGAATAGAGAAGCTGTTGTGAATACTCAGATGCAAATAAATGACCACGTCAAAGTATTTATAATTTAGGGGGCATGGTGAAATATAAGTTAGAATAGATGTTTGTTATTAATAGATCACAGAAAATCTGCAGGTCAAAACACATTCGTAAAAACCAAATACATATAAAGGAAGTTCCACTTGAAGGTAATTTGGAAGACCAACACTTAAACAGACTGTATTCCCAATTTAAGATTTTCCTACAGACACCAGAGTTGGGTGGACGCTTTACATCAGTCATACTGCACTGGATACAGATATCCTATCTCCAGCATACACAGTTCCTCTGACACACACCACCAGCAAGAAATTTAAATTTTTTTTCAGASCAACACTCACATTGGCTTGCAGGATTTTTTTTACTAGAATAAAATAATTTTTAAAAGACATTTGACACTTTTCCTGAATCACCAAATCCATTGAATAAGATCATTGACCAGCCACTAACAAAACAGATACCATAGGGCCTGTAAGTTAAGTTCTCCTACTTGTAGGGCAACAAAATGAGCAAACTTAGCCCTACTTTGTTTAATAAGAAAGCACGACAAATTTAAATATGCAATACAAAAAATATTATACCAACACAGGATTTACTTATGTGAATCTAGAAGTGTCCAGTTCCTTCTGAGAAGAGGGAAGCCCTGTTTTCATCATGAATTGTAAACCAAGTCCAATTTAATACCCCATCAGTTCCCTCAGGTCTCTCAAACAGAACTTCCTTGGCAATCTTTTTTTTTACTCCACAAAGACTACTACTGAATACAGTTTCAGAGGAAAGCTGAGAAGAGGAAACCAGTCTGAAGGTTTCTTCAGACCAAAATCTTTTTTCTTCCAGAAAACATAGAATATTTTATAACAGATAAGAAATGCAAGGTCAATCATAGACTATATGATTTAATAGTACAGATTGAACAGAATAGCAGGTCTTAGCGACAAGTAAGAGTAAACACAGCTGAAGATGAAAATAAATTTTAAGAAGCACACCAATGCTGGAATGGTAAGTAGCTTTTAACAACCTTACCACACTGTATTATTTCAAATAAAATAAATCGAATTCTGATACCACAACAATAAATCCAAGCTGCAACTGAACACACCAATTTCTTAAGACTGATTATTTCGTATAGCTGGTATCATATTTCCCTTTACTTTCTCTTTCGTAAAGTAATTAAAAAGTAGTCCCTATATTCTTTACTAGTTACAGCTGAGGTTATGGTTGGATGCATTGTGCTGCTCTCATCAGTACCCTTCTCATCAGAGATCACTGCCTCCTTGCATCTGCTGTTGTAATAGCACATCTAGTCGCTCCCTGACCTTTCAATCAAAAGGATCTGAGTTTAGAAAGCAGCGCTATTGAAAGTGTTTGAACTATCTATCATTTTGATAAGAACTAAGACAGGGAGCAACCACCATGTATTCACACAGGAGACCTGCAGGGATGCTAACTTATGACCTTCATACAGAGAGCAGAAAGAAAAGGCACGTTGGGAAGCACACAAGGGGCCAGGATGTCTTAGCCCTGCTCAGCCCGAGCAGCACGTCTGACTGCTGCTTCAAATGCATGCAAGTATTCCCTGGTTAGAGGTATATGACACATAGAGCTGTGGCCTAAATGAAATCATGCTGATTTCACTGAAGTCAGAACCCCATCACTAGGGCCACTTCCATGTAAGTCAATAGACTGATAAAGTTCAGATCCCAATCTCTTCTCTCTCCCTCCCCACTTCTTTGCTGTTTTTATAAGTAACCAGCAATAGTTCATGTTATACAAGGAAAAGAGTTTTCAGTATTTGATATTTCTTGCAGGATCTKTTGAACAGCCTCCATGCCAAGCTCAGGTCGGTCCAGTCAACATTCCCCTGCCTATTAAGTGTCTTGTGTTGGTCTGTGCTTTTACTTGCAGAAACCTCAAAAGCGTTCTCATCAAAACATTACTAAGTTATACTGTAATATCATTTAAAGAGGGGAGTGGAGGGAAAAGAAGCATAAGCAAATGCATATTCTGGTTGTAGATGTTACAAGATATTACAACTGTCTGATTATATATTTGGGGTTTCAAAACCAGAGATCTAAACACAATTCTTAGCAGCTTACTTATGCTCGTAGTTATTTTTTTTAAACCCTTGTTTAATGTAAGAAAGTTGCATAGAAGGAAATTRAAAATAAAGCTAGGCAACATAAGTCACCAGGGATTTGAGTTCCATAAATGTACAAATAAGGATGCAGCCATGGCATGTTCATCTAAAACCACCTTGCTCCAGTGACCACCCCGACTTAACAGAAACTGTTCAATGAAACATTGCCATGTCTTTCAAACACGCAAGCTGAAGCTTCCAAAGAAAAGCAGTATTTCAGTGTGTGACTGCAGCAGTCTGCTTGCAATTATTACTTCATCACTGCTTTCTAGAAGAGCAATACCTTAATTAATTGTTGTGACTTCCATCAGTGTCACAGTGCAACCAAAATTTGGTCCAATAATGGGAAAGACTGTGGAAGGCACTTCTAGAACTTTCCACTCTTGGGATACTACTTTGTTTATCAGGGTGTTGTTACATGCTACAGCTTGCTTAATTCACAGTAGAAGTGCAGTCTGTTTTTCTGCAATCAGGGATAGTTCTTGAATTGCAGCTTCAGCAACAAACAATGTGGACTAGGAATTATTTATCCAGTGGCAGGGGGGAAGCCCATATGCTTATATTCCTCACTTTTTATTAACATACATGCCTCTCAAGCTACAGCATGACACTTTGCTAAGGTCTAAGCTAGCCATTTAACTTAGAACATCTCATGTTTTTGACATGCAGACCACATGTCACAAAATGTTGCAGTTCCCACTACATCATTATGTAGAACATGACAGTCAAGTTTATTGCGGTGGCGGGCTGCAAGTTCAGTGCTTGGAAGCACCCCAATTATATGATGTCAAAGGTTATGTGCTGCTGATGTGGCAAAACTGCAAATGTCTTTCAACCCTACATACACAGCACTGCACCGTTCTAATAATCCGCTGAGGCAGGCGTGAATCCCATTACATGTCAATGGCCCGTGCTGGTAATGTGTGACTTTTTTTTCCCCTAACACTGTCTGGGGGATTCAGCACAGACTACCTTTCGTCCTCCTCCCCTTCCAAAATTATATGCCAAAATTCTGCGCTTGTTATACAAGATTGCTACTGATGTTGCAACATTTACCTCTAGGAAAACAATAAGACTATCTAAAGATACAAGATGATTTTAGAGATCGGTGCAGTGTTCATGGCATGTATAAAGCACCTTGAAGAAACTTTGTCACTTGATAACCCAGCATGAAGAGGCCAGCTACAGACTATGCATTGACTGTGTATTTCTGAACACAATGTTTTCGGATGCACAGCCAACCCTCTGTAAAAAAAAAAAAAAAAACAAAAAAAACAAAAAACAACACACACCAATTTGATCAAAATTTTGCTTCTCCCTAGAGATTTACTTCAGATAAAACATCAACACTACCCCCCCYMCACCCAACAGCTCTGTCTATGGTGTCCTAAAAGTACTTTCTTTTCTGATAGGAAAAACACCGTAGTCTCAATTCACTAAATATAATCATAAGCCTGTTCCTAATTTCCAGGGCACTCTAATGGCAAGCCTTTTTGCTCCCATGGAGAAAGCTGCAGAGCTAACAGTTTTGACAGCTTCCCAAAAAGCAGTCTATCTTCATCCTTACCTCGAAGACATTTGCAAGCTTGAAAGAAGTATTTRTATCATTTCACATGTTGACACTGTGGATTGCAGCAGCAAGACAGCAAGACTTCCAGCTGCTCCTAGAAAAGGGTTTACATTAATTCGTCAGAGGTGAAGGCATAACCGTTTGCCTCCTCTGGACCTCTGTAAGCAGCTGTAATTCCAGGGCAACTGAAGTAGCTTGTGATTTCCCAACTTGCCAGGAAACAAACGATTGTAAGAAGATTCGCAGATGAGTTATGCTTAAATGTTTGGTATTGTGACCTGTGATGCAACACAAAAGAATGGTTGTTGTTGCCTAAACTTTAATGGAGTTAATCCTTCCAAATGCTGACAAATTACTGCCTCAGGCCATTTAAAATCACATTTCTAATGCAATAATCCTATCTGCATTACAATGAGTTGGGATGAAATGATTAGGTGCCTGAGCTTTTTGCACAGTGAATTAAGTCACCATACAGACTGGCCGTGCTTGTTCACAAATTAAAGGTCTGGACGGAAATGAAATTCCATTATTCTGCCGCTTGCTAAGCTTTGAGGAAGAGTTCATTACTGTCCTGTCTCTACTGGGAATGTTTCTAAAGTAGCTACAAGCTAAAAGGAACCTATTTTTCATTAGATCAGCTTCAGGGCTTTCTTCATTATTAATAACTATCAGTCAAGTCTTTGACTACTGAACACCTCTGAAATAGAAACAGCTAATTCAACAACATGCAAGCAAAAAAATGAGATAGTGTGCCAGTAAATTTGTGAAAAAAGAAAACAAAACTGTACCCTGAATGCAAGTCCTCCCCTCCCCCTTTCACAGACACACTGTGCTAAACCAGAATTTACCCAATTCTTATACTCAGAAGCACAGCCTTTTTAGCTGGGGGGATAGACCGGAATGTAAACCGCATAACATCAGTGCTATCCATCTCTAGCATTTAAAATAGTATCATTACCTCCTGACCCAATCACAACATGCCCAAGCAGACATTCATGTCTATACATTCAAATTACCTATTGGTTTAAAGGCTGTATTCGGAATTTTTGGAATCCCATACTAACAAATCTATAATCGCCAGCTTGAGACTATTCTTACTAACATTCAACTGATTATTTACACACAATATAATTTGATACAAATAAATATAGCAACTCTTCAATTAAACTTAATGATCTTTTTTTTTTGTCAGATGCTTGCAAGGTTACTGTTCCATTGAAGCCAGAGGATATCACGGGTTTGAAGTCAAAGCAACCAGTTTTCACACAAATTCTGATAGGGAGTGTGATGCCATAAACTTCTATGCTAGAACTTTGTCTGATGCCCTTCTGAAAATATAGCCTAAGAAAAAGCTTAAAATTAAAAAAAAAAAAAAAATCAATATTAGTGATTTTTGAGACAATCCTTATCATCATGCAAATGTTTGACGCTGTAACAAAAACCTCACAAACAATGGCCACCAAATGCTCTAAGATCCTTTCAGTCACAAACTGCAATGTGCAACTATAACAACTACTTATGCTAGTGATTTCCCATGGGCTTGCTTCGCATGGGGGTTACAATAAGATTTCATTCTCATAAGTATAACCCCTTGTATGCAGATAATTGCTGTACATCATTAAGTCACATCTGTATCACAAAAGGGGAAAAAAACAACAAGCTTTAAGCATTTTTGGTTTTGTAATTGGCAGGAAACCTAGCATTTTAAATGGTTAAAATAAAATAGCACAACTATAATTATATATTCCTCACCTTTGTGCCTCACTAAAAAAAAAAAAGAAAAACACAAATCCCAAGTTTGCATCCTGTTGACATATTAGGAGAGAATGCTTCTATTTAAAACTGAAAGCTCAACACCTCAACTCTAACAATGAGCTAGTCAGAGGCAGTTTGCTCTAGGTTAAGTGTGGCTTTTTCTGTATCAAATGAAAAGCTTCAGTACATAGCTTCTCATGCATAAAGCCCAGTCTGTTTATGCAGCAATTAAGTATACTATTACACTTTGCAGATATACACAAACCTTTACATTATTATACACTGTAGAAAACATCAATGTAGGTTCACATTCGGGTAAGTTATTGCAGATTCCAGTATCTGCTACTAGATATGTGTCAAAACACAGATACCCTCATATTATGCTTGTTCTGCAATACACAATACCCAGGGTTATATGCAATTCTAAATATAGTATAAATGTGAAACAGGTGCCACAGACTATATTTATAATGCTAATGAAATTTCTAGGCTGTTTTCAACAGCACCAACAAAAATCATCATGTAAGTCAGCTAAATCTAGCTGACTAGAAGATGACTGAACAATTAAATGGAACATTTTTAAATGTATCTAATAAAGGCGTATCACCAATTAGCTGTGTCCTACTGGGCACCAGAGTCTTGAATTGTAAGATGCTTTGCAAGTTCTGAGGGAATATCCAGAACCAGGAACATGATTTGCTCCTTCTTGCACTGAACTCAGTGGCAGGATCAATTTAGCCCCCCAAAAACCTATTCCCATAGCAGCAATTGAGACCAAACCTCACAGGACCCTGAAAAATGCCAGCTACATTAACACAGCATGGTAGACTCCAGCCTCAATGCAAACTGAAGTAAGTCTTCCATGACTCATGGACAGGTTTCCACATCCTTGCAAGAGACCCCATACATCTCACCCTCAGAGGGCAACCCCAGTGCATTACTGTGGCACACACCTGCAAAGGCAGCTCACAGTCCTGGCTGAGCTGGCAGAGCCCACACCAACGCCCTGCCTTCCCCTAAGCCGACACTGATAAGGCTACTCCATGGATGCCAGCAACAACAAACTTGCAAGACCGGCACAGCATACCCCATCCAAAGAAGCCAATGGTACTAGCCATGATACTTGTATCCTATATCACCTAGACCAAAGCCTCACTGTGCTGGGCAGTGTCTGCTGAAGGCAGAAATCACAAGCCCAGAAAGTTCAAAGACCACCTTACTTGTGCCTCTTTCCTTCCCCCTAAATCCACATCTACACATTGGATAGCAATGGCTTTGTAAATGGCATTACTACACAACTGGAAGGTTTGGAAAGGAGGCATTAGAAAAGAAAAAGAGCATAGGGTAAGGGGGCTAAAAATGGAGAAGGCTTATTACTAATGTGAATAAAGATCGGCCTGTACAACACGATCAGCTAAACTACATGAACAACAAAACAGAAAAATTAACAATAGTAACACGAGGGTAACATCTCAGGACAGCTAGTATGGGCAATGATTACCACTATTACAATAAGAGAAGCCTGTACAAATCTTTACATGATTGCAAAAATCTGTCAATTTCTAACGCTGTGCGAGGGATGCAAAGCCTTGATGCTTATATTTTATCTTCCCTACACTCCCAATCTCAGTTATTCTGATGGTTGTCATATCCTTATCAGTAATTTCCCACCTATACCCACAGCTGGTAATGACTGCCGAATCACACAGCCTGAAATTTGTGAAGATTTTCACACAGGGCCACTTTACAGGGAATCAACCATGTATTAATATGGTTAAATTGACTATTAATTTTGCTGGTTTCACCTTTCCCTTTTCATGAATAATTCAGTTAAGCCAGCTCTTGAGATAAGGTAACAACCAGCCCTTTAGTCTTTTGTTCAAAAGAGCACCAACTCCTGCTCACACGGCACATAAATAAATAATGGAGAGTACAAGACAACAACAATACCAGGGACCYTTTCTCAGCAGTCAGCTCTTTTCCATGATACCTCTTTATCGTAACCACTAATGAAAACTCTTTGAAGTGGAAGGGTAAATATTATCATTTGATAGTACCTGGACCCAACAGGGCAAACAAAATTGCATTGTATTACATTCTGGGAGCTGTAGACCCATTCACAACACAACACTCTCAGCGTTGCTATGGAAGAGCCCAATGCTTACTATTTTGGTAGTGCAGGGTCAGCCAAGGGCTGCTGGTCACTCTTTTAGGGCTGTTAGCCTTAATCTTTATATGCACAACAAATRGGGAAAACAAAAAACAATGCCAAACAAAACAAAACAAGGAATTTCAAAGTATGCCTTTGGAGGTACCAGATTCCCCCACAGAGGCAGAAAGCAGACTTCCAACTCTATCCATGATCAGTCAACTCCTAAAACCTGAGGCCAGATTTCAGAAATGCTTGCATGCTCTTTAAGCACAGGATTATTCAACCCAATACTTGGGGTCCAGCAGCTTCAAGTATTTTTAAGTCTTCTTATTGAAGAAAAAAAAGTTTTAAGAAAATCTAGTGCTTCTCTGTAAGACAGAAGCATCACCAAGTTGTCCCTATGTTAATGACACCCTGGAGAGCTGGGTTCAACAACATGGTCTGCCACTGCGTCCCTGAGTGACCTTTGGACTCAGTATTTCAATGCCTCATCTGAACATGGAGCTACAGTAGGGTCTCTGCTGCACCTGGCCCYGCAATGGAAGTACAAACCACGAGCATCAGACCGTACACACCTTACCACTAAGTTGGCTACCAAGCCTCAGGGTATTTTGTAAATCCATCCTGTAGGGATCAAAGAGAGCAAAGGGGAAGGGAYCAATGACTCCCACGTGGCATTCCCACCCTTGCTTGCCCCTCACTGGGAACAAGTACCCGGGAAATAACACCACAAGACCACCATCAATGCAGTGAAAGAGGGAGGCAAGGCGTGAGCTTGAGGCACTGTCACAGAGCTCCCCCCGAAGCCTGGCAGCCCTCCGGAGATGGAGGCACCCTACTCCACATGAACCAGGAGGAGAGGATGGCAAAAGGGAACAAGATGACGAAGAGGCGAACCCAAATACACACGGATGCCCCCGCTCCGCTCCGCCCCGGTCCCCCGCTTACCTTGCTGCTGACGGGCCCGGGGATGAGGAGCTTCAGCGCCTGCCTCTTCAGCTCCGCCAGGCGGGCGTTGCAGTGCTCGCACCAGACGCCGCGGTCGGAGCCCGGCGAGGAGCCGCCGCCACTGCCAGAGCCCGGCGAGCCTGTGCCGAAGCCCGGCGAGCCGCCCAGCGAGCCGGGGGAGCTGGTGCCGATGCCGGGCGAGGCGGGTCCCGGCGAGCCAGTGAAGGAGCCCGGCGAAGAGGTGCCGGAGCCGGGGGACGGGGTGCCGGAGGAGCCCAGGGCAGAGCCGGCTCCCTCCGGGGCCGGGCGACTCCCCGCCCGGGACTCCTCGTACGCCTTCCGGTACCAGCTCTCGGGGGAGAAGGGAGCGGCGGGCTTGGTGGGGGAGCAGGGGTCGGTCACCTGGAGCGGGAGAAGGAGCAGCGGGTCAGGCAGGGAGGCCCGGCGGCGCCGGCAAGTTTCGCTCGGACGCTCCGCGCCCGCGGCGGCCCCCGCGCGGCGCCCAGAGCCGCCGCCCCGCACCGCGCCGCGCCGAGGAAGTTGAGCGGGGCCGGGGGGCCGATAGCCGGCGGCGCCGGTAACCGCCGGGCGAGGGGCGCGGGAGCCCCGGCGCGGCGGCGGGCACCGCTCCGAGCCGCCCCTCCACCGACAACTTACCCCGTATTTTCTGCCCCGCGCCGTGACCGCGATCCTCTCCTTATTTCCAGCCACTGAATTCATGGTGGCTTCGCAGCGCGGCGGGAGAATTTCGTACAGGTTTCCCAGTCCGCATCCGAAGGGAATAGCCGATCCCTCGAAGTCCCTCGCGGAGCGGGCAGGCTGCTCCCTCCGCCGCCTCCGACGGGATCGCTCGGCCCCAAAACACCGTCAGTTCTCGGGAAAACGCTTGGGGATGGGGTTTTCTCCCGGTCGGTTTTTCCTCATTGTCTTCCCTCTCATTCCCTTACAACCCTTGTTTTCACAGAAACAGCAACATCCAGAGTAGGAGCATTCCCCCCGGCAGGCAGCACAGCTCTCCTCCGCAAGTGAGGCGAAGCATCCAAGGTAGCTTTAGGAAGGTGAAAGGAAGCGGGAGCCGCGCTGTCCCTAGCAGAGGCGCTTTCTGCCTCCGCTACAGCCGCAACTTGTTTCCTTCAGCAAGGTTAGTAACTGAGTTAAAAGAAATCCTCCAAAAATATCGGGATCCAGGCTCTGGGAGGAGCCTCCGCGTCCCTTACAGCCAATATCCTCCTGCCCATTTGTGCCTGACGGTTTTGCAAGGGAAGGGAAGACCCGAGCTGCGGAGCCCTGTGCGCTCCCCGGTCAGCGGCGGAGCTGCAGGGCCGGCGGCTGTGAGCAGGCTGCTGGAGCCCCACCGCAGGTCTGCGCGATGCCTCAGCTGCCAGGAGGGTCCATTTTATTTTGCAGTATTCCTTGATTGACGTCTGTGATTTCCCCCCTCTGCTTGAAAAGGGCGGGCGGGGGGAAACCTTGTTGCTTCCACCGCAGTTATTGGTTAGTTGCCTCTATTCAGGGCTTTAATGAACATGATTTGACAAGTGTTCCAAATCCTCCCTAAATAACTAGGAAAGAAAAACAAGCTGTATTTATGACAGTCACTGGCATCTCTTTTCCATGTTGTAATTTTACATGTATTAATTTAACTTGCAGTCAAGGGCACAATAAATTGATCTCTTAACAATGAAATTCTACAGACTTGTGTCCCTATTAATCTTTCCCCTCTAATTATGATTTCTTTTTGCGGGTTATGTGTAGCTGGTTACAGATCCCTTTTTATTTCAAATCCTGCGATTAGCCAATTATGTCTAATAAATCTTCCTCCTCAAAACAAGCTGCTGATTTTCTCAGAAATGGATGCAATAAAGAGCTAGGTGTCATATCCCCCAATAGGGTCATAAAATGGATGGGTTGATGCAGTTGAGAGGGCAGAACACACAGGGGACTTGCATCCACCTTTCCACCCTCCTATTGTTACTTCCATATAAATGCATCCTTCCAGCATCCCCAGCGTACCTAGGTTGTAACACCCATGAGGAAACAAAACCAGCCCACTGGATCACTGAGCAAGGAATCTCCCAGTACCTTTCTGTTTTCACATACTCTGCCTGTAGTAAAGGTGTATAAGATGCTCTGCTGTGTTTTAACTTAACTAGGTTATCACCCTTAGAGCGGAGCAGCCATTCCTGATCTGTATAAGAAAGCTTTAATGTAAAGCTGACACAAGCGATGCTGACCAAGGTGGGTAGGCTGCATCAGTAGTGCCTTATGCATTTACACAGGTGCCTCCAAAAAGCTGACCAAACGGGCAAACAAAGGAGGCAGACCCTAGCTTCTTCTGCATGTGAACAGGTTTCACATAAATCCGCACGCAGAGATCCCATGTTTTGTTCTGTAGACAGACGTGATGGGGATGACAAGGTAACGCAGGAAAATGCTGTGCAAGTCTACAGCGGTACAGAGCAGGTATACTCCGTAGGCCCCCAGACACCAACTGTAGGCAGCCACGTGCCATTTGCACCACGGTGTGTAACTTCTCATTTTCTGGGCTCAGTGATTCTGGTGGTGAACTGGCAGATTTGCTTTGTTTTTCAGCAGACCTTTAATTACCAAGCTGCTAGCTATGCCTGCCTGACCACATCTGCTCTGTCAGTGACCATCATCCTGTGCGCAACGGCATGCCTACCTCGGGAGACGATGGCTATCCTGTGGGCAAGGGGCAGCAGCTTGACGAGTGTGCTGACAACTTCCAAACCCCAGACCAGGGCCCCGTCGGGACCGGGAAGCCAAGCTCTGCCAGCACCCCGGCCCCTGCTTTCTCCACAGATCCTGGGACCCGAGGCAGTGCACGGAYGCCCCGACGGTCCAGGCAGGGTCAGCGGGGCAGCACCTCGCAGCAGGCTGGTGGAGCATGGGGAAAAAAACGGCGTTTAGAGGCTGTGTGGTTCCCAGCAGCCTGGCAGGGGAAGGAACCAGCCCGCGGGAGGTGAGGCGGCCAGTGAGTGACCGCGCTCCTCCCCAGCCCCAGCGGCAGGTTGGGGGCGGGTGCCGCCCGCCGAGTCCCCAGAGCCACGGCCGCGCCGCAGCCAGTCCCCTCCGCGGGCCGAGCGACAGGACTGACCGTTAAACGGCCCATTTGCCGGCCCACCTGGGCGGGAGGCGGGGGGGCAAGGCTGTGCAAGCCGCAGGCGAGCGGCGCCGCCGGCGCTGAGGGGCGGCGGTGGGCGCGGCCGGGCGGGGCGGGGCGCGCGGCCCCGCGGCGTTGGCGGGCGGCGAGCGGCCGCTCCCCCGGCCCCGCTCGGGTGCAGCGGGCGAGCAGCCAGCTCCGCCGGGGCACGGGATAAGTAACGGGGTGCCGGGGCTCGGCGGCGRGCAGCGCTCTCCCTGCTTCAGAGAAATGCCTGCCGTCCCTGGGGCGGGGGGATCGGGCTCCTCCGGGCACGGCTGCAAAAGGCTGCCAAAGCGTGCCTTCTTCTGGAGTTGGACTCCTCCTSGGGTTTTTAGGGTAGATGTTGCCTCCCTGGCAGGGCACGGTAACACGGTTCCTCTGCCCCAGTGCTCCCGGGGGGGTCAGACCCTACCGGTGTGCCCATCTGTGCCGTGCTCCCCCAGAGAGCTGGGCCTGTGGCGGGGTGCCTGCTCTCRGCCAGCTCCTGCCCACCTGGCATCGCTCCTGCCTGCTGCCCAGCTGGGTGAGGGCTCCAGCAGCCGCCCAAAMGAGCTGGGTTCGTACCCAGGGCTTCGGGACGCACTGGGCAGCCTGGGTGCCTGCCAGCAGCGTGGCTGAGGGGGAGGTGATCTCTGGCAAAGGGACACTGGAGAAGATGGAGTAAGTAACCCAGCGGAAAAGAACAGATCCCATCCACATGGCAGGAACTTGAGAGGATGTCCATGGCTTTCTCAGTCCTCAGCTGATGGCTAAGTTTGATTTGACGTGGAGAAGCAAGGTCATGAGTGGTCAAAAGGAAGAACACCTCCAGTCAGGAAATTAGGCCCTTAGGACCTGGTGAAATTGCTGTTTGAGCCTGGAGACTCTCAGTAGCAAACTTCCATTTTCTCACCTCTCGGGTTTGGGGCAACTGTTAAGAAGGTGTCATTGAGAGAGCTCTTCTTGCAGCTTGCAGTCTTGTATGACTTTATTGGCCAAGCTTGGGTGATGGCTCTGTTGCTGTTGGATCAGCTCTCCTTCCTGACAGGTGTCAGTATTTACTGACATTTTGGGTCATTCAAGAAAGGCTTTATTGATTGTGAGAATTTTTGGAAGCTGAGATTCCAAATTCTCCAGTTGGAGGTATTTTGCTGCTAAAATCTTTCCAGTTCTTGTTATTTTGTGCTGGCCAAAGTATAAGACACTATGGTATCACTCCAGCAAGAAGCTCTGCTAGGAACCCTTTCTCTGAGTTAACACCTTCCTCTCCGAGAAGCATTGATGTATAGCTTTCCTCTCTCTTCAGGCTCCCTTKTGTGGAAGTTGATAAGGTTTCCTCTTACAACCCCTCCTGCTCCATGTGTCACTGAGGAAAGACAATTAGTCAGCAGAATTTTTGTTTCCAAGAAACAGAAGCTTTGTTTCCAAGTTTGGTGCTAATAAGTCTCAGTATCGGGTCTTACTTACAATTTTAAAAAGCTTCCTTGGGGAGATTTGAAATGCGTGGCAGCTCTGATACTTGCTTAAAGCTGCATATTAATGAGCTGGAGTCCGTTGGGGGACAGGGAGGAAACTGAAGGCATTTGTAGTAATAGTGACAAATAATTAATTGTAAAGATAGAAACAGATAATTATTAAGACCCGCAAATAAAATCACCAGAACTTTTCCAGTTTGATATATTTCTTCTCTAAAACCTTTCCAGTTCTTGTTTTCATCCCCTTGCCAAAGTAKAGGATTGTTTCAGCAAAAAGCTCTGTTAAGAGCACCTTAAGTCCCTTATCCTTTTGTATAGCACACTCATCAGCAGAAATGCACATATCCACAGCCTGAGTATTCTGCAGGATTTAGGAATTCATGCAGTACAGGAGGAAATCAGCTGTATAGACCACGTTTGTACTTCTGATATTTTAGGTAATGCTCCTTTTACAGTATCTGGGACATACTAYGCTTCTGGAGTGTATTTTTCTACTTGCTCTTGACAATTGTTGAGTATGATATCGTGAAGAATTAAGACTAGGCATTTCCTCTGTATGAACTGACTTCTGAGGTATTTGCTGTACCACAATTTCTCCATCAGTCCCAAGATTTACCTTGTGTATAAGGATAAAAAAAAGACTGATGCTTGAAAACGTGTACTTCTCATGCACTGCTACAGTCCCTAGTTCTGAGTGGTGTAACATGGACAGGGAGCTCTCTAAGTTGTCCTTACTGCAACTTCTACTTCGTGCTGTTACCAGCAGATCTGCATCAGTACACTTTAAATACACCTTTCCCTACCCCAAGCAAAGGCAGGATTTTACTRTTGGCCTGGCAGGGATCTCTCTCCCTGTTTGCTTAGCGTAGCCCTTTTGCCTCAGGGCTATTGCACAGGTGTTTAGTCTRTACTTTCCTTGCTTCACTGAGAGCCTCCTTGAATCTCTCCATAATACAAGAGGAAGCCATTTGTGTTCAAATTTGGACAAAAAGAGTCCTCATTCTGTTGCAAAACAGTTGCCTTTAAATCTTACCCTTGCCTGATACCGTAAAGCAATCTATTTTCCATGAAGGGCTGTTTATTTGGATTTATTCTGAATGGAAAATTTTTGTATATCTCAAGTGTAAAATATTTCATAGATTTTCTAGAAACTGCTTTCATAGTTTCTGCCACACAGCACTGCCTACTTTAATAAATCTTTATGTTCTCAGTAAAAATCAATGCCTACTTATTAATACAATATTGATATGTGTTTCATAAGTAATAAAGGATGCGATGTCATGCACAYACATATACTCACAGAGCAGGGTTGCATGGAGAAGTTTACGGTCATTTTATGCAGTAGAATGCATTGCAATGACAAGTCTGCAGCCAATTTCAGTTAAGTTCATAAATTCAAATACTGGAATTTGACAGAATCCCATTTTCTGTTACTCAGGCACAATAAGCATTCATTGCAACTCCAGAGCTAAAGGCAAGCCTGAAAAATGGAACAAGGGGGGAGTACCTGTGAATCCCAAAGTGCCAAGCCCTAGCAACGCAGATTTTACACAGAACAGCAACAGAGCAAGAAAATATTGGAGCAACAACAGCCAGAGTCGCAGGCTCTGAAGGAGAAAGATGCGAGCTGCTTCTTGTCTAGAAGCTCTGCTTGCCTCTGCAGGCACGTGGAAAAGCCATCGACTGCTTGCTGTGCCTGGCTTGGTGAAGCCACCTCCAGGGTAATGCTTTAGCAGCACCCACCATCTGTGGGGTTGTGACGGAAGCCCCCAGTGAAAGTGTCTGTGGGCTGCCTCGGCCAGCGGAGCCATGCTGAGGGGCTCCGTGGCAGCCTGAACTGCTAGGGCCTGGCTCTGGCACACTGCTAGTGACTCTCCCCGAGCACAGGGACACTGGCTGGTGATATTAGAGGGCAAAGGATTCCTTTTAAACATTCTTCAAAGACTCTCCTAACTACCTCAGGGGCCAAGGAAAAATGTGTCTTCCAAAAGAATTATTCTCAGTAATCTTCAGATAGAAGAGGGGAGAAGATGGTATTAATGGTRTTAACAAATAAMAGCATTAACAGGAGGAATATAGGCCAGCATATGCCAAAGATGATAGAAAACGGGCAAAGTGGCTGCTGGAGGGTAGCAAGCACAAAGCCAGTGTGCGTGCTTCTCCCTCGGACCCAGGGACACAGGCAAACAGTGCAGGTGGCATGGAAGGGGGAACAAAAATCCAGGTTGATGCAAACACCAACCCACTGTCAGTGAAGGAAGCGTTGGTATGTGAACTATTACAGGAGCTTGACTCCTACAAATCAATGGGCCCTGACAATATCCACCTGAGTGTGTTAAGAGAGCYGGCTGACATCATTGCGAGGCTGCTCTCCAGAATCTTTGAGAAGTTGTGGACATGGGGGACATCCCAGAAGACTGGAAGAAGGCTAATGTCACCCCCATCTACAAGAAGGGCTTGAAGGAGGATCCAGGAAATTATAGGCCCATCAGTCTTACTTCAGTCCCTGGGAAAGTTATGGAACGAATCCTCCTGGGGGCTACCACAAGTCAAATGAAGCGCGTGATTGGGAAAAGCCAGCAGGGATTCACCAAGGGCAAATCGTGCTTGATAAACCTGATCGCCTTCTACAACAAAGTAACCTGCTTGGTTGATGTGCGGCGAGTGGTGGACATTGTCTACCTGGATTTCTCCAAGGCTTTCGATATGGTTTCCCACAGCCTCCTCCTAGAGAAACGGATGCGTTACGGTCTAGGCAAGTGGTTTGTGTGGTGGGTGGGGAACTGGCTGACAGGCTCCTTTTCAAACTGGCAACCTGTCACAAGTGGGGTGCCCCGGAGATTGATATTGGGCCCAATGCTGTTTAATATCTTCATAAGTGATCTGGATGATGGGATCAAGTGTACCCTGATGAGGTTTGCCGATGATACCAAACTGAGCAGGGAAGTGGACACTTCAGAAGGGACAGCCACCCTGCAGGAAGACCTGGATAGGCTGCAAGAGTGGGCTAACAGGAACCTTATGAAGTTCAACAAAGGCAAGTGTAAGGTCTTGCCCCTGGGAAAACATAATCCAGGAGWGCAGCACAGAGTGGGATSTAYCCAGCTGGMGAGCAGCTCTGTGGAAAGGGACTCGGGGGTCCTGGTGGACAGCAAGCTCGGTATGAGTGAACAGTGTGCTGCTGCGACAAAGAAAGCCAACAGGATGCTGGGTTGCATCAACAAGGGCATCACCAGCAGAGATAAAGAAGTCATTATCSCACTCTACTCAGCGCTTCACAGGCCACACCTGGAATACTGTGTTCAGTTTTGGTCCCTGCTATGCAAAAAAGATGTGGACAGGCTGAARAGGGTCCGGAGAAGGGCCACAAAGATGATCAAAGGACTGGGAAGCCTGCCACATGAGGAAAGGATGAGAGAACTGGGTTTGTTCAGCCTTGAGAAAAGAAGGCTTCGGGGAGACCTTATCACCRTGTTCCAGTATTTAAAGGGTGACTACAAAGAAAATGGACACTCCCTTTGTACAAGGAGTCACATGGAAAAGATGAGGGGTAATTCGTAAAAGTTACTCCTGGGGACATTCCGACTGGACACAAGAGGAAAATTTTTCACAGTGAGAACAAACAGCCATTGGAATAATCTCCCCAGGGAAGTGGTGGATTCCCCAACATTGGACACTTTTAAGATTCAGCTGGAYGGTGTTGGGCCATCTTGTCTATACTGTGCTTCTGCCAAGAAAGGTTGGACCAGATGATCCCTGAGGTCCCTTCCAACCTGGTATTCTATGACTCTACAATTATATCATCACATTTTTATGTTGCATCCTTTCTTGTTGCAGGAGTAATTTATAGCAGTACAGATCAACAGCAGAGCTGGCATCAGAGACACTAGTCTATCATAGTCTTGAATGTGTAAATGCCTTAAATGAAACACTATATAAAAGGCAGCAGGCATTTCTTTTCTGTCCCTCAGCTCACCTGAGGTGAACTAATTCAAACAACAGAGAATTACGTTCATGATAAGCTAAGTCAGAGGTCTCACCCCAGTATGTTCCTGAGATTTTTGTAACAGTAGGCACTCCAGATCTGTGAGCATGTGTTTCATGTGAAATTCTTTTTCAACTCMTTTTCAAACACTTCATACATTTCTTTTATCACCAAGTTTAGGGTTAAAAGCGAACCTTACAGCATGCAGATTTCCAAAAATTTTAATGTTCCATTTTTCTCTTTGCTGTACATCGTTCCATGCTGATTGTATTCTTTACGAAGCAACTGCAGAGGGCTGATGACTGGCTTATCTGCCTGCCATTTCCCTCATACCTCTTTGTTACCTGCCTCTAGTTTGTCATTGCCTTGAAAGTCACAGTTTGGTCCCTGTATCCCTCTCTTCATCAGCTTGCTGGCAGCTGGGGAGGCAGAGCCATGGCTAGACCTGGCACCTCTTGTGGACGCAGGTCAGTGGCCAAAAAGGTATAGAGCTGCTCTCTCTGCCCTTCCCTGTCTGCCACAATGAGTTTTCCTCCAGCTTATTCATGCTCTCCTGCTCTGACTACACGAATAACCCACCRAGGGAGGCCAGGAGGATTCACGACTGGATGCAGATGACTGCAGTTTTTGTGTCTGCCTGTCAAGGGATGTTCAGACTTGGCAGCACAGCTCTGGAGTGCTCAGAGCAGGGGACGAGTAAGGCATACCTGTTCCTCAGAGGGACACCGTGAGGCCAGTGCTCTGGGCGAGCATGGTTTGCTGTGCACAGGAACTTCTTTCAGGTTTAAACAAATGAGCAGTCTTGTCACTGAGCACAGAAGTCAGCGTGGGGGAGATGACTCCAACAAGCCTGTCTGTGTGCCCAGGCAGGCTTGGGTAAAGTATTGCTGCACTAGTTCAGGGCAGGCATACTCACAGCTTTAGGAAAGTCTCCGTCTGTCCCCTCAAGCTGTGCTCTGTCCCTGAAAGCAACACAAGCAAGGGGCAGCTGTGCTCAGCAGCATGTCCCCACCATCATAAAGAGCCTTAATGATGTGGCTCTTTTCTGAACCATAACTGTTCTGTAAAACACCATGACAGAGGGAAAACAATCCCATACCTTGGCAGCTAGAAACACAAACACAGTTTCAGAGGTGGGCTGGCAGCAATTGATGGGCATCTCTTCCTATTGCTGGAAAGCTTTGGCAGCGTGGAACACATTACCCCATGTTACCAAGTTGAGCAGAACTGGGTTCTTCTATTCTTTAGAGAGGGCTTGTCTGCTTGTGAAAGTTTTACCAATTTAACATAAATGGAAGTTTAAATTGCCCTAATGAAATCAGTGTGACCTTCTTGGATGGTTATTTGTTTGGATTTAAAGCTCCTTTTACTGGTTACACCCATTTAGCTTGTACCCTTGTGAGCAGATGCAAGTTGAACTGGAGAGAGCCAGCTTTAAGCTGGTAGCAATGCTCAGACATAAAGCTGCATCAGTTTGACAAAGCCAATTTAACATAGCAGCTGTAACTGCACTGTAGAAAGATGAATACTTTGCGAACAACTGTGCCAGTGGAGGAGGAGGTTAGCACTCTTAGTCTGTCCCCACTGCTCCTCACTGATCCCAGAGTTTTCCCTCTCTTCAGACCCATCAGTATGTCTCTTTATGCATAGACAAGGCTTCAGAGTATTTATAATTGCCTACATTTTAATTTGGTTGTTTAGCCTTGTCCATTTTAAAGAAATGTTCACCCACGCAATTAGCCTTATTGAGCATTTTAGCCAGTGCGAGCCTCACCACTGTATTCATTGCATGATGTCTGATCTGCAATGATGCAACAACATCAACTTACAGTAATTAATTTGGTCCAAATCTCCTAGCACAGGCAGGGTGAGAGCCTGGGAAGAGGCTGATGCTGTAGGAGAGTCACACTGCCATTCTGTGACCAAGGAGTTTTGGACAGCAGTCAGGTATTCAGTATGAAAATGCGGTGTGCTGCAGTGACAGCTGAGGCTGGTCCCGTCTGAAAGTACGGACCCATATTCTGGGATGAACATTGCTAGGTGAGGGCACTTGTTAATAATTGAATGTTTACTGAGAAGCCTTGAGTGCCAGTATGTTCACACAGTTACTTCTCTAATGAGACTGCAAACTGGAACAGGCATTTTGTCCAAAAGAGCTGGAATCTGTGCCCTGGAGCTGGCAAATCTCTGTGTTTGTGAACGTGTATGGGAGGCCATCCCGCACTGCTGGGAGCAGCTGGGGCTTCATTATTCACTAACAGGCACAGAGCGGGGCTGGGAAGGAGGCAGCCTGAGGAGAGGATGGATGCCTTTTGGATCCCGAAGGCTCGGGTGATTTTGTATTGATCTGTGTTCTTGTTGGCRGTGGGAGGCTGGTGTTTGCTCCCATGTTATTTACGCTTTAGTCTGTATGACGATGGTGTCTTTGCTAGGTGGAGGAGATACCGCAAGCCTGAGAGGCATGCTCTTTAAAGGTTGTTTACATACAAATAAATAAACAAACCAGTACCAGTGAGTGGAACATCTCAAGAGAAATTGAGTGTTTCTGTAGCATGCTAGGCCTGCTTAAAACAGAAAAGGACGAATGTAGTGATTCTGACTTTTTTTTCTAGGAAAAGCTACACTCTGCCTCAGGGTGGTGATGAGAATTGATGTAAGGATCACCCTCTGGAGAGGAATGTATGTAAGGTTGTATCATTCAGAGAATCTTCATCTTATTTGGGCTTCAAGCCGATGTATTTATCACAGAGAAAACATTTTCATTGCTAAGAAGTATGGAGAAAGCTCCAGAGGGACCAGAAAGAGTATTGCCAAAATTTCTAAAGTTGAAACGGTCCTATTACATGGCACCCAGCTGTGAAATTGCATTCAGAAAACCTGTATGGAGATACAGCCTATTCTGTCAGACAGCCATCCCGTTCCCACTTGCAAAGGTTGGTATCTCAGGAAGGTGGTTCTCAGAATTACCTGGAAAGCAAACGTCTTTGGCTGACAAGTACAGATGACTGACTTTTACCTTTTTTCCTGTGTATGTCAGGTTTGTCCAGTTGTTCGCATTCTTTCACATGCTTGACTGGAACAATTTTCTTAGACTTCAAAAGGAAGGTTGTAACCTTTTAAGGAAGTGTTTTAGGAAACTGCTCGGATACTAACTAATCAGCGGGGGGGGTCCATGTGCGTCRAAGAGGCTTTGTTGAACGCGTCCCTGACAAACCAGGAAGAACAAATTGCTACATACAATTCAAGTCAATCTGGGAAAGAATGGGCAGCTAGGGCCATACGGCAATTTCAGAATTACTAATTGCCATGCAAATAACAATGTACAAATAATTACAATAAAACGAAGGCTACAAGMTCGTAGGCTTCTTCAGGGGAAGGTCCTGACAACATTCAGGAGTCTGGCAAAGGGTGGGTGTGCATGTTTCTTTGTGCATCTCTGTGTTTACCATTTTCTGTGTTGAAAGAAAAACACGTATGTCTCCTCTTAAGATGAACTGTTTACTATAAAGGCTGCCTACCTGCCTAGACACCTGTTGCTCTTTCTGTTTATAGCATACTAATGAAATGAAACTGGGGTTAATTAGGTATTAGAGTTGTATTCAGACTTACTAAGGAGATATTAAAACTTTAAGAAATGAAACAAGAAATCATTATAGATACTTACAGTAGTTATTTTACATCTCTTAATTATAAGCATTACTAGTAACGGTTCTGTTAAACCAGTCTTGAATAATGGTCAATTCATATTCCTTTGAGCAAACAGGCCAAGGAGGTGTTTTTAGTGGATTACATAAATGAAGTTAGCTTGCTAACTAAGCCCAACTAAATCCTCTATATTCAAGACTGCTCTCCAAGCTTTAGCCACATGGAATACTGATAACAGCAATCCTTAAAACTCAAGMACCTTACAGCTCTTGTCATAGAATCATAAACGAGGATAATTTGCATACATCACAAGCACAAAGACTTTTTTTTTTCATGGAGCACAAGACTAATCCTGAAATTCTTCTGCATGCGTTCTTCAAGCAGGTAGGAAGTTCCTTACTTTTAAACAGGGTCTGCATTTTCTTATTCACAATACCTACCAAGTGGTTGGCGCCAGGACGTGGCACCTTGATGAGACTTGTTTGCTGGTGCACTTTGACATCACATCTGTTGCAAGAAAGGGCCCATGCTACCTCTCTTACTTCTCAGGCCCAACTTTTTTTTAGGGTCTTGAAGATGTCAGTAAGGGGAATAAATATGAAGAGTCTGTCCTAACRAACTCTGCTTACAAGGAAATAACTTTCTTTGACCCATGGACTAGATTGGCAAGCACAGACCATGCAGGAAAGTGGAACGTGGAGCCCCAATTAATGAGTAATTGAAGGACTGTTCTGCAAAAATGGAAACCATTTTTAATCTGTGAATGTAACAGTCCGTGACGGATCTACAGATTTCTGTAATTAGCAGGCATCCAAAATATGCTGTTGACGCCACCAGAACCCCTGCAGAATGAGGTGTTCTCTCCAGGAGGAGGAAGATGGCAGTCAAAGTATGCTCTTGCATATGAACTTTTSACCCATCCAAGTACCCCTGAAGAAGGCACAGCTTGCCCCCTGAAGTTTCAGTGTAGGAAATAATGATTGGATGCAGCAGTGTGAGGACAGGTAGGAGAAGATGAGAGAGCAGTTTGGCACTGTTGGTTCCCTAATGGCATGTGTCTGGCAYATTCCGGGAGTCAAGATAGGCAAAGAGAACTCAAAGGAAGTACTAAGGGTTGCAGTTTTTGGAGCAATGAGAGAGAGAGATCTACATAATGCCTTGACATGGGGTAGGTTAACCATATTCCCTTAGCTTGCCTCTGGTACAGCTTTTGTCTCCAGTAAACTGCTCTAGCAAGGCACAGACTTTACAGCAACGCATTAGATTAGGCTCCAAGCTAAACACCTTGTGGTTCCCATAATTTGCACTTGTGMACATTGATGTTGGCTAGAGATACAAGCACAACAACCAAAATGGTATAGGTACTCTTCCTCTATTCCGTAATATACAGGTCCTTTCAGAAACAGACTGATTCTGCATTCGATAGTACAGGTATTGATGGGCCAGAAAGTACTTGCTTGTACAAATCATACTCTGTACATGTAGCTCAATTATACACAGTTTTCAAAGAGACCAATTTCTTCTCAACGTGATTGCTGAGTAGGCCACTATATGGGGACATAAGCAGTYGAGTTTAGATTTATATGAAAATAGAGTCTATGATGGGAACACAGAAGATACAGAGCTTGCTGAATGTAATCATGTTAATTGTGAGCCCCCCTGACAAAGACCTGGGAGATGGGAATTTTGAGACCCCTTCCTGGCATCTCCAGAGGTAGCTCTGTACATCTGTCTGAGGTACATACCCTCAGTATGAGGATCAAGGATGATGAAAAACACTGTATCGTCTCTGTAAGATGGACACTTAACGGACAGTAAAGCTGGCCCCGTATGGAGAGTTGTAGTAGATTAATGACATTATTGGTGACATGAAGGTAGTAATGAATGTGGAGAGTTTCTCTTATTTTTACAATTCTGAGTGAGAGGAGTGTGACTTTCTGCAACCTGGCCTGTCATTAATGTCATTGCTTTGATGTAGTTCATGTTTCTATTGTCAGTGAAGCAGCAGTGGCAGTGTGAAAGCTGGGGGCTGCTTTCACCAGCGGGAGTCTGCTGGGGCAGCTGTGGTGGGGCTGTAAGGGGACAGAGCAAGGCTTTCTCCCCAGGTGGGGAACAGTGGCGGTCTGTAAACACCACTGTTCAGAGGAACACTCATTGATCAGCAGGGACTGAAGACAGCCATTTCTGAACAAATTTATTTAATCCACCTATTATCTAAAAAATGCCCTGCAAACAGAATCTTATCTGTTGTTCTTAAATAAATATTGTAAAGCTTAAAGACTTCATCAGCAGAGCAGAAGTTTAGTGCAGGAGTTTCACCTTACGGTTTATATCTGGTTCAGAGCATAACAAAGGGAAAGTGAACTTGCTGGTCTCGGCTGGGTGCACATGAGTGCTAGACAAACAGCAGGTAATTCCAATAGAGAAAGGGGAAGAATGTTCCTCTGTTGCCCTTTTTATTATCCTTGTTATGAATTTTCATTGCCGAAAGGTAAGTTTCAAAGTTAAATTTTACCAGTGATGAATGCATTGTTTCTTCTCTTGCTTYTTGAGATACATTCATTAGCTGATACATAGATCTGGTTCTCAGCCAGCTGTTTGAAAGGCCAGGCAAGCTTTCTGTAGGTGCGTGAGAACGCTCTTGTCTTTTTCCCACCACTATTTACCTGTAGTCCCTGCTGGTGTACCTCATGGACCTCACTGATTATAGAAATAAGAATCATATTTGAACAGCACTAATCAGAATTTGGCTTCCAACAAAGAACGGTACAACACACATTAAATACAGTAAGAAAGGCATGCTGTAGTCTTCCAGAGCTACTTAATTTCAGATTGGTTTTATTATTTTTGAAGCTATTGCCAGAAGTGAGGAAGGCAGATTATTTCTTATTTCTTGTTTAAATGAAAACTGAGAGTGAGTTTGACCATAAGCTTCTAAAACCAGGGCCTTCACAAACTCAGAAACGTGACAACTTATAAAAGAGATATTACAAAACCTTTGTGCTGAGTAGTTTCTCATAGATGCCAGTGAGAACGTATTTTGTCTAAAAATAAAAACTGTTTGTACCACAATCATCTCTGGAGAGGGGAATATATTTTTGCCTCTGAAGGGTTCTCCAGTTATCATTTCTTTCTCCCTYTTTTGAATTTCCTTGAAGATGCATAACTTTTACTGAAGTTTCCATGGTTATTGATCTCTTGAAGTTGTCATACTAGCGCAGGCAGCCACTGTTTCTCTGTGTGTCTCAGTCTTTGAATGCAGGTGTTGGTTCTTCCCATTTTGTAGGTATTCTACTCAGCAAGTCCTTGTCACTTAATTGGACTTTACTTCCCATCTTGATTTGTGTATGAAGAATTTCTTCTCTGAATTTAAATGTTTTTTCTGAGGTCACCTTTTTGTAAGCATGTAGTAGTACAGAGCATTATTGACACTATCTTGCGTATGAACTTTGCATGTAAAAGGTGTATGGGTTCAACATATCTACCTGTAGATCGTTTTTTCTGATTCTGTGTTTGTCCCAAATGTCTGCAGTTTATCATTCATCATTCCCCTTCTGACTGTATCACTGTAAAGCCTTTGCTTCACCAGTGAGAATGGGCAGGGAGTGAGCAATGATGTTCAACTTCTGCGTTATCCTGAGAAAACAGAACAGTCTTTCTCTTCTTTTTATAGCTGTATGCTTCCAGCTGACGTTGCCTCCTACGGGAGAAATGGTTTCTGGCTATCAAAGGCTTGCTAGCATGGCTTCCAAAGTGGCTATGTTCTTCCATAATTAGGGACTAATGTCTGTGGGTATAGACTATTCTCAGAACATTTAAATAGTCCTTCCCTCCCAAGACCAAGTGGCCATGTTCTGCAATAAGGATACCACAGAGAGAGCTTATGGGGCTTGTGGGAATCCCTTGTTAAAATCCTGCCATCCCTTCCAAAGGAAGAGTTAACATTATTCCCCTCTGCCTGCTGGAGCTCATCATCTCAGTGGGTATTGCTAAATCATCTCTGCCAGACAGGATGTGCCCTTGGCAATTAGAAAAGTCCATATGAAGAGATTTATCTCTTACTCTTCTTTTTTGCTTTTTTTTAGCTACTGTCCCTGGTGTGCATTTACCTGTTTAAAGAGTAAGTTCCTGGGAAAGATTCCCTACCCCAACTAATCGACTGTGTTATGCTGGAGAGGTGGTACATTTTCGAAGAGGAAAGCAGATCTCGCCAACAAGTGCATCTTGTGTTATACTACTTTGCCAAAAGACATTGCATCTCTTTGTGGTTTGGAAGATGAAAAAAAAAAGTTTCAGTCATTTATATGAGAAAATCCAAAGTACACATTTCCACATGCTGCCTTTCTTCGTGGCCTCTCAGTTCTATCCCATGGAGCCACAAGATTTCTGTGAGAACATCCTGAAAGCCCAACAGCACATTGCCAATAGGAAATGAAGAGGAAGAACCTCTTTCTTCACATCGGTGTAAAACCAATGGTTACATGCTTTCAACAGTTCCTTTTACGTCTGTTTCCAGTGCATTTTTACAGATGCTTTCAGGATATGTACTTTGGTGTGACATCAAAAAGAAACCTGTCTTGGCAAAGGAGCAACAGAGGAAACTCATAGCTTGCTTATATAAATTGTAAAACATTATAATTAAATAAAAAACTATAAAAAGAGTATGTAGCTGGTTTTATTGTGTGTGTCCCCTGCTTTTCATCATAGATGTTCTTAGATTAGATAGTTGGGGTTTTTTAGAGCACACACTATTCCCGATTTGAGCTTTGTAGGGCTACTGTAATAAAACGGTGAATGACAGCAGCACCGCATTGTGCCTCCTGATGAGGTGTTCCAGAGGAAACTACTGATGAAAACAAACTACATTCAAACAGCTAAACCTCAGAGTCCCGCCAGCCTCTGTAAACTGAATAATAGCTATCTTGAGCAAATAGACATGTTTTACAATGTAACATGAAGCTCAACAAATTCTAGCTCTGGTGGCGCAATGGAGCTCTTCTTTTACTCTTTCTTTCTTTCTAGGAATGGGTTGARTCTAAATACAGGGGCCCTGTATTTAGAGTGGTCTTCTTCCCACTCCTAGTTATACTTCTTCAGGAAGTTCTCCCCTACTGATCTCAACAGCTGATGATAAAACATCATATTTAGCTTAACAAACCGTCTCTGCAATTTTGATGAAACCCAAAGAACTAGAGACAGGTTCTTAGTTTTCCATCAAATTTGAGTTGAATTTGAATGCAGCTCTGTGTTTTGGGGGAGCTCTCAAGAATGGCATTGCTTCTCAAGGCAACAACTTAATACCAYATGAAAACTGGCTACAGGTGTTTTCTTTAGTTTGTCTCTGCAATATTGAGTGCAACTTCACTATGCAAATAGATATTTCAACAAAGATGTGCTTAAAGTTGAACTACTGATATTTTCTTGGCTGTGTTACTATCAATTAAAATGAAGCTAAATTTCAGCCTTTGCTACTAGCTTCCATCTGGACTCTACCACATCCTTAGTATTCGATCACTGTAGAACCTAAACTATTGTAATGCATAAAACTTGGACAATTTGCATATGTGAAAGACCTCAGATAGCTTCAAATTCTTGCACTATCAGCTCCAAAATCACACCTCTGGAAAACCTGAGAACTCCACTCTGGTTATTCTAATCACTAGGCTGGTGTCTAGAGGAACACATGGCTGCATACCGTAACGCAGAGCTTAGGATCCGTTCTGCACTGAAGCGTTCTGTTATCTTGGCAGGAAAGAGACTGCKGTTGGCAGCAAATATTCAAAGGCTTTACTCCACCTGAAACATCTTATTTCAAACTGCTTCCTTTTATGCTATCATTTAGGCAGGTATTTGCAACAGGGAAGCCTGTTCTAAAAGGGCTTCTAAAAGGAATAGAGTCCAGGATAAAAGGATTTGTTTTAGTATATGAAATTACAGAGGCAACATGTGTGTGTTTTTAAGGCTGCAGTGTTTCCAGGATAACAGCAGGAAGAGGTAATTTTAAGCCTCCATGCAGTAGCATCCCTAGATTTTACTTTTTGTACTCTGAACAATATGAGAAGTTCTGTCTGCTGACTCTTGCTGAATCTTGCTCACTTGTATTACTGTAGACAAGAATTAACTACCTACTCCCATGGTTTTACATTTTTGGTCATTTCAATGACACAACTTGCATGCTGGTTGTACATCTCTGTTAGATCTTCCACAGATGAGGCTTCGTAAAGTGCCTTGTGAGCCAGTACATCACTATTTCTGAAGCTCTTCTGCAGACAGAACTCCCTTTGAAGTCAATGGGAGCTCTGCCTGAATAAGGACTTCAGGATTTGGGCCTCAGGATATAAATGCTGTGATCAATCTTTTGAGCAGAATGAATAACATTTTCTTGGCTTTCAGAACTATACTAAGCCAAATAGTAGCCCCAGGGATTCAAAATGGGTTAAACAGGAGAATCTGCTTTGTTTCAACCTACATTTTTATTTAGCTTTTAAATCAGCATAGTCCCCATGCCTAGTACTGACCTGCCCAAAAAACCCTCCAACAATAAGACCAGATGTTTCAATAGTTAGTTTTACAATCAAACCTATAATGGCATAAAACACTATGAAACAGTTGTGTTCAATGAAAAACACACATACTTGCTGTAGACTGACCTGTTTAGAAGTTGCGACCTGAACGTACAGTCTGGAACAAAAGACTTGAAGGCTGAGAACTTCATTAATTATGTGACAGAGAGGTCTGTAGGCACTGATTTCAAACAGAACATCATAGTACSAGACACTGTGCAAACATCAGAGTTAGTGATACAAAAAGTTGACAGTCCRGGTAGGCAGGACAGATACTCCCTGTCTCCTATTCTTTATAATAACTCTGACTTTATAGATGGAAAGTTCAGCTAGGGAGAGATTATATGACTTACCCAATACCTCTCACGAAGTCTAGAATGAAACCTGACTGCCAACCTGGTGCCTCGCTGTCGAGATTACGCTCCCCCTTTTACACAATGATAACRGTGTATTACAGGACTTAACAAATCATAGCTTCCCGTCCCCGTCCCAGCCTTGGCTGAACTCCAGCATCCCCAGCCACCTTCCCCCTGAAACTGCAGGCCTAGGTTCTTCCTGTTACCTGTGATGAGAGTTTTGCCAGTGCTGATTTCAGTGGCAGCAAGTCTAGATCYGGTAATAAATGACACCCCGATACAGACAGCTGTCAGAGCAAGCACCAGGGCATCAGCAGTGTGGGGCAGAGCAAAACTCTTTTGCATTTTCAACCCTCACAGGTTATCATGCAACTGGATTAATGAAACGAGGTATAAGAGAACCAAGAGAAAAAATATAGACTGAAACAAGAGAAAGAAGGAAAAATATTGCAAATTCTTGTTGCCTGAACAGAGGTAAGAGCCTGAACATTCTGCAGGCTCTTACCTCTGTGAGAACATGGGTGGAGGTGCACAGGTGAACAGCCCAGTTCCTTTCCTGGAGTCCCAGGTCTGATGCTGGCCCTTTAGCGTTTTGGTGGAGGAAGTCCTGCAACTTCTGTTTCTGCCTAGTCAGTGGAGAGTCGAAAAGAAGTGTAAATACCATGTTGGTATGCATTGCAATGGGAAAATGTTGAAGCCTTCAGGTGTGAATATATATGGCACTGTCACTAGCAGACAGAAAAGTGYTTTGGAGAAGCAACTCCAAAGCTGATGAGGGCAACATAAAAAGCAGTGTATTACCTGGAATACGAGCAACGGGACTCCCAAACGCAAGTTTGGTGGCTGGAATAATTTCTCCACAGTATCAGTAAGACTGAGGAGAAGGTCTCCACTATATGCCAGATATGCCCTGACACCGCTGAGCCTACTTTAAGTTTTAAACAAGTAAAGTCTTGTCCAGCCTACAACTTGCAGCAGTGATGTAAACAGCCTGCTGATTCAGTTGTATTTGTATGGTTTCCAGGGTTTGCTTCTTTGATTTCTTCTTTTTCTTTTCTTTTTGTTTTCTTTTTTACGTCTGGGTAATGAGTTCCCTTCCCTCTCCCTCCTTCAACTAGGTCAAAAACCCTCTGACTTCCCCAGTTTCTTCAAAGCCTTGGCTCTGCTTCCCTGTGTGGATTTAGTCCAGGTGCTAGGCTGGTTCCTCCCTAGAGGCTTCCCGGTGAGATCCACTCCTTTATCTTGGTTCCCGATCTTGAGGGAAGAGGCCAAACAGCCAGCAAGGAGAGGCATGTAGCAAGAGACAGCTCAAGACCACTCAGCAGTTCAATTTGTCCACCTCAAAGATGAGGACAAAGTAATGTATTTCTCCCTTCAAATTTAGGAACAAAGGGGTCTTTTTAGTTATGGCAAAATGGTTCCCTAAGTCTCCTCTCCTCCCCCTAGGGTATGGGACCCTGCTCATCCCCAGGGAGCAGAGAGATGCAGGGCACTCAGAGAGCCCGTCCCAGGGAGCTTCGAGGAGTCCCCTCATGCAGCCCACCACCACCGTGGGGAGATGGGTGGGCACAGCAGGGGCTGGCAAGTCAAGGAAGACAAGGGCAAGGGAACGGTCGTGTGCGGCACTGCTCAGCCGCTTCTGGGGCGACCCACAGGGCAGCTCTTTCACAAGCCGCTCAGATCACTGCTATGTGATCCTAGCTGGCAGGGAGCACTCAGCTTTTAGGATCCTACAGAGTCTGAGATTGGTTCTGGACATTTCTTTCACTTTGGAAACTCTCTAGGCAATGGAATTTGGTTGCTTATGCCCGAAGTGAAGACCGCAACTTGCTTTTATTCGTCCTATTTGCATGTATCTTTCTTGGGGACAGGTATAAGAAGATGGGGCTGGAGGAGCTGCTGTGTGATAAATTCAGACACAATCCCACTTTTTACTTGCCAGAATACCCTCTTCCCTTGCACTTGAGGACTGTAGGATAAATATATATATATATAATCAAAGGATATATGTTAAGATCCTATCTGCACTATGAATTGTGTGTTGTATACGTGGGCATCCTGATTTGATACAGCAGTCGCTGAGGCGGCCTCTGGGGTAGCACCACTAGAAACAAATTGTGCTCTCTCTGGAGCACTGCGAGCTGTGRAATGATTTCCTGAAATAAGCATCTTCCTGCTGACATCCAAGATGAGGCTGACAGTGGCTCCCAGACTGCAGAATATGAATGAAACTTGTATTCACGCCAGCTGTGTTAGAGATCCAGTACAACACACTATATCAAACGGAAGAAGGATTCATCTAGGGAAAATAATTTCAGCTTCCAAAGAGAGACTAAAGAAGGCTAATAAAAAATATATTTTCTTAATGGGCCTTTGTTGCTTTTGCTTTAATCTTCAAAAACCCATATCTTCACACATTATAACACTAATGATTACCTTTGTTTTTTATTCTTACTGACAAAGAAATGAAATACACAGGAAATGTCTTAACAAGAGTGCATTGCAGTCTTAGGACCAGTGCAACAGTGGTTTCCAGATGCAAACCCAGCTTAGAGCTAGGAAAAAATTGTTTACCTGCATTAAGTCTATGTTGCCTTACTATTTAAGAAAATATCAGYGAAAGACAACTTGGGTTAGAGAAGTAAAAAGAGAATTAAAAAGCGGTCTCTTTCAGATTGCTTCCATCACCACACTTAGATGGTGCTAATCTCTTCTTTGTGAAGCATAGCAGCTCCCTTGCAGCTGTGTATGAAAACAGCTCCTCTGAGTTTCCAGCTCAAGTGAAACAAATGGGTAGAGCAAAAGACCTGACATGAGGAGCCCTGTGCTCCGTTTTCAGCTCTGCCACTGGAAGGGCATGACAGGGGGTAAGGCATTCAATGCCTCTGTGTGCCAGTCTTCTCTGGATTTCATCAGCTGATGAAGTCTGTTGATGACACAGAGCTGGGATATGCAGTTAAGACAGAGGAGTGGTAGGACACTGTACGGGAGGAAGCCAAACTTGATAGAGAGTGGAAAACCAGAAATGGGGTCGAAGGTGTGGAGCACAAAGTGCAAGATGGTGCCCGTGGGGACCAGACCACAGAATCTTCTCCTACAAGCTGAGACCTCCACAGCTGAAGGCAACCGCTGGTCACTTGTTAGAAGATGATGTACAAGGCAAGAACTCAAGGGGAAAGAGCTCGAACTCAAGTTAAAGAACAACAGTACAGTAACAGTCAAGAGAATGATTAAGCTAGAAACGAGAAGAGCAGTGAGGTCTGTAGTGGTCTTCTAGCAAGGGTAGTTGAGACGCATATTCTACACTAACATCTTTCAAAAAATGGTGCTTCATCAGTTTATGAAAATCAAATTCCAGTCCCGTGATCTTAAGTTTTGAACAGTTTTAGCTCCTGACTTTCAAACTGGTTATGAAAGAAGAACTGTTTATTGCCTATAGTAACAAAAATGTTCTCAAGGATTACTTTGTTTGTAAATTTGACTATGGCAATGGTTTGAGTGTTACCTGCATGTTTGAATTTGAAGCAAAATACCATGTCCCAACAGATGAGTAACATAAAATGGAATTAACTGGTCCAGTTTAATTGTCTACAGTAAACAAAGCACAAATATTTGACAAAAACTAGAAATTGTAGAAAGTTTATTTGATCTATTATATTATTTCAAAAGTAGTAACCTACCTGGTGCCTTATTAGTTAAACACAAGCAGGGATTACATTTAAATATAAAAGCTTTATCTTAGTAGCATGTCTTCACAATTTTAGTCATCTTAAGGTACTCACTTACCTACTTACTACCCTTTCACAGGTCTCATTTTCCGTTAGTTTTTCAGGAGCAGCTGTAAAGTAATTTCTTGACTCCATTAACATTATTTTTCCTGTTATTTTTCAAACCAAATTCCATGATTTCTTTTCCAGACCTTACACAGTATTTCTGTCAAGAGCTCTTTTTCCAGGTGTGAATATATTTCAGTATGTATACAGAACCCAAGGAAATATAACTACACAGGTTTTATTTTAATTATAAGCACAAGGTCACAAGCCGAGCTTTGTTATACTTTAAAATACATATTTCAACTAACTGCCAAGCTACACCAAAAGGCATCTCAAACACTATAGGGGAAGATCTTAACTTTCATCTACTATCATCATTGAAATGTAGTCTCTGTAGCGAACAGTATTTGTTTCTGGATCTAGAGCCGTGGAGAGCATGTCCTCCATTTCTTCCTGAGTAAAGGGCTCACCTAAAAGACAGCAGAGAATAACACTTTGTCTTGATAAATATTCTTTCCAGGGCTGGCAAATTACCCTGCTTTTCCCTTGCAAGGATCTCCTTTCAGCCCTCACACAGAGGAGAAAAGRGGCAATACTAAGGATCCAATTCCTTCACTTTTGCCAATGTTAAGTCCTGCACACCAAGCAAGCTGATCTAAGGGAAAGGAGACAGAAGGCCTGGATCTTCTGATCTCCTTTTAGTTCACAGACTCCAAAACAGCCTGTTCCTCTCTGCCACATGGATTTCGAAACAACCGTTTTTGTCAGAGTGAATTCTTCTAATGTGTACATTAGAATTATTATCTCTCATTTGGCTATCCTTTCACTTGTATTTACATCATGAAAGGCTTCTGGTTCTTCTCTTTTAGGAGCTTCAAAGCTGCTGATGGCCTACTGCATCCCTCTTTGAGAACAAGGTTCCCCATCTGAGGATAGGTCTTGCGCAAAGCCTGCACATCRTTTTGTACTTGAGGCAGGCAGGCATGAGTCAGCCATGCAAGAAAAGCAGGCTCTTCAAGGGATATTGAGGATTACATGATATACAACTTAAATCTGGTCTTTGAATCTCTTTGTTTGCATATGGCAMTAGAATTAAGGTCAAGATAATGTAGGAGTGAATGAGCACTGAAACTACCTTAAACATCTGGAAATCTAAACTACAATTTTACAGGAGGACAGAAAAAGAGGCACATCCTTAGGAAGAACGGAGATGTGCACAGAATCATAAAATATCCACACAAGAGTGAATGATTATAATAATTAATAATAAAAATCTCTGTCTTAAAATGACTGCAGGCAGGCACATAAATGTTCTTTCCCTGCATTGTTCACCAGTGAAATGTTCTAGTCTGCAGCCATTCATCACGGCAACAGTATTGTTTGAAGACAATGTATCTACTCCTGCAAGTTTTGGCATGCAGAATGAGGACCTCAAGGTGCCATATACACATGTAATGTTTATTTACTTAAATACTGGTATTACAAAAGTCATGTTACCTTCTTCAGTCAAATATTTGACCAGCTCCTCTTTAGTAATATATCCACATTTATTCTCATCCAAAGCCTTTAAAGAAAAAGAATAAACTTGTGGGTTTAACTATATTGAATCAAGAATCAGCAACTTATTTCCAGCAATTAGGTACTTGAATATTTAGTTACAGACCTCAAATGCATGTAGAAGAACATCTTCTGGAATAGGCCGGTAGCTGAAACCATTGAATCAGAAAAGTTAAATCACTGTTTGCCAGGCTGGTGTACTAATCTGAAAGAATAAAATATGAGTACTAAAGAAAAGGGAAAACTTATTTTCTATGAGAATTTACTAAGTTTGTCTATCAAACATTTAATTCCAGCTTTACTTTTTGGAACTGTCCATATTTTTACCTCTTATGTCTTYTGTTGTACTCCTGTTTAATTTTCCTTGTGCTAAGGAGCCAGATGAATGGCTTCTGCATGTCTGGGCTGGCTGAGTGAGTTAGTAGGAATCAATAATAGCTGAATCATTCCACGTAGCCAATGCACTGAATAGAAGATGGCCAAACCAAGAAAACAAAGTTTTGTCCAGGTACGCTGGTAGCTAAGCAACAGATCACCTAGTGGGACTTTGACAGTCCCAGACAACCAACTCTAATGAGCTGATGATGAGCAAAGGAGGCTGGTAGCTATAAAAGAAAAGGTCTGTCACTAACAATTTCAGAGAGACAGGAGAACTGGGCACGTGTGTGCGTGCATATGTATGCCTGATTGCAGAGCTGGAAAGGAAGCCCTGTGCAGCAATGGAGACCTTCCATATCCCAGCAGACTCTCACCAACCCCCAAGAATACTAAAGAGAAGACGTTGAAGCCAAGGAGGTTCCAATTGCTTGATTGTTTTGTCCAGACCCGCCTTGCTCTTTTACTATCTAAAAATCAAATGTGCTAAGAAGAGGCCTTGTTTTTTGTGATCCAAATCTCATGTGCCCTTGGATAAGTGAACTATGGACATAGTGCCCCAAAAGATAAAGTGGGTCTTGGCAAGCCTGCACTAGCCTGGGGAAAGTGTGTGGAGGGTTGTTTTTTTGATTTTTTTTTTTTTGTGTGTGTGTGTGTATGTTTGTGTGGAGGGGGTGTGGCAGAGGAGAAGAGAGCCCAGAGCAGCAACGTCTCATTTTGTGAAAGGGTGAACATCAGTGTGGAACCAGAAATGTGCCATGAAGGCCAGAGAAGGCAAAGGTGCAGGAACCTGGGGAGGCAACGCACCTGCGCCGGCACACCGGGACCCAAACACTGCTGGCTGGGCYGTGTCCAGGCACGGGCGCAAAGGCCCTCAAACACAGCCCCAAGGCGGACCCCGCTGCCTCTGGATGCTGTGAGACAGCTTTGGGAAATCCTATAGCTACTTCATCTGTGGAACACCCTCCTGCCAAAAGCCCTCTGTGTGCAAAATAACTTCTCAGTATTGGACAAGACTGAGTCTCCCAAAACCCTTGGCTACCATTCTTTAAAAAGAAGGATAAATTCCCTATAAGTAATCTTGCTTTTAGTGCAAAATATCAAAATAGCACAAGTTCCTGTGCACATGCAAAGATTTCTATTTACCTTTGAATAATGAACAGCGTTTTTGTTCTAGACTTTTAGATCATCAGTCTTTTAGAGTGCTAATTGTGTACATTCAACTGTACCTGGCAGTCATTTTGAGACATGAACATGAAGCTGATTTATACCAACTTATTAAAAGTACACTGTAACAGACTGTGCTTCTCAGTAACTGTAACTCACATGTTCAGAGAAAGTAATGGTTATGACCTTAATTTGCATGTAAAATATTTCAAAGATGCACAAAACATGTTGAATAGCAAGTTAATTCTGATTCACATTAAAAATACAAAAGCTACACATTATCACAATTCATGATTATAAGCTGTTATTATTTATATCATCTGTACAACATAATTTTATGTAGACAAAGTAATTTTAAAACAAAATCTATCAAGCTAGTGTAAACTGAGTATAAATAACAAAAAAAATCTGTACTCCTTTCAGTTACACAAAATTACTGTAGATATATTTATTCAGAATCAAGCCTGTCAATCTGGAATAAACTACAGATACTAAAAACCCACTTTCCATTACCTTCTGTTGAGTAGTACTTTTGTCATCACTGGAAGAAATTTTTCCAGATGAATGTATCCAGTCGGTTCTTCTTCTTCTACCTAAAAATAAAACTTAAGTGTGGCAGGTTATATGACTTATTAGCAAACTAATACAAAAAACAGAAAATTGGGGTGGTTCCTGCATTAAAATTACAGAGTTAGACTTTGAATATTTATATCGTATTTTTAATATCACATGGCACCATAACATCTGAGTGAAATGCTTGTGATCAAATAAAAAGAAATTAGAGCAAGAAACAATATCCCAGGCAAAATACAGGCCTGCTATTATCGACACTTTCAACAACTCAATATTGCCCTCTTGTGCTTAGAAACCATTCCTGCAAAGGAACCAGACACTAGTAACTGATCTTATCTTYCACAGTAACTCAGCAGAGGTTTAAACATTCAGATTGCATTTATACTAGTAAAGTCTAGCAGGACCTGGAACGTCCCCAAGCAGTGTAATGTGACCACCCGTCACAGCAAACCATTAGCACGTTCCCTGGCATGATTTTGGCCTGTGCCACCTAACTTTYCCCCCAGCAGGCACTAGGCCTGGCTAGGACCTTAGGGACTGTTCTCCTGCAGCTGCTTTGTGCAGCCACTCCGCATAAAACATTTACCAGGGTAGACATGAGCTGCTCTGTGCCAGCTGGCTTCAACACCCAAGGATGTTTCTGGGCATATTTAATGTGCTAGTTTGGACATAGCCCCTGTCTAGGACACCTCAAGGATGGAATTTGTTGCCTCCACATGTTTCATAGCCAGAGAGAGTCGTCAGGGGAAGGACCAGAGAGGCAGGCAGACTGAGTCAGGGCAGTCTGAAAGAGTCATAAGGCAGCCCATAAAACGCTACACAAAGAAAAGCTTCCCTTTGCCTCCCAAATAAATTAACAAATTAGTCCCAAAACATCGGAGACTTCTAGCAGCATTCTCACTGCATTCCTGTATTTCCAYGGGAGATGAGCAACGTGGTAAAAATGGCTCCCTATCATTGGGGTGCATCCCCTCCCTGAAAATTTCAAGTTTTACTCCCAAAAGGAGCCCTCTTAATGGAGCTAGCCTGTTCCTGTCTGTGTTGAAACTGGATGCATGCCTTGTGGTCTCACATGGCAGCAGTGATACCTTGCTAGGCTCTCCAAGACACAGCTCAGATTGAAAGAAGACTCAAATAGGCACTGATCTGAAATTTCCTAACTGAGCCAGGAAAAGACGAAGTAAGAAATCTTCCTCCTGGGAGCTGGGTCTGAACTGGGGTGATGCCTGAYACATCCAGTTGCTTAAATGGAGAGCTGCAACTGCCGCTGCATGCTCTTTTCCAGTGTTCCTGAAGGGTTTTGGTTGCTAAAAGCAGGCAGCCACCTCTTGCTGCTTTAGAGTGGAAACTGGCTTGAAAAAGCACTTTTTCCCTTCTGTTTGGTGAGCCTAGCGGAAAGGATCTTTAGCAAGGAAATGAAGCTGTTGCATGCTTCATGCTAAATCAAATGGTACCTGTTACCATTACAGAATCATGTGTTTTACTGCTTGCTTGATTGAAAAGACGTAACAAAATACCTGGCAGAACTTAACTCCTTTCCAGTGACGTAACAGTTAGCCTATACACTGAACTATTCCGTGCATCACAAATATTGAGATGTATAAGTACACAGGATGTTTTAAGGAACATCTGTGCTTCCACTAGTATTAGGTCAAAAGTCTACAGAGACAGAAAAAGGGATATGGTAGCTGTTTATCAGAAATAGATAGATGTGTCTTATATTAAGCAGAACAACCAAAAGCAAGGACACAAAACATCCATGAAGATGGTAAGTTATATAAACCATGTTTAAGAGTCAAAGAACATTAGATCTGCTCATCCAAACAATTGAAGGTTATCCTAATTTTCATACCAGAAGAACTCACCAGCAATGACCACTTCAGAGCTCAACAAATACCTGTGAAAATGTCAGCCCTCACTGACAAATATCATCCAGATTTGCCTCTTTTTGCTGGTGTGCTATTTGTGTTTTGCCTTCAGAAAGCAGTCTGTGGAAGAAACATGTCCTTCCTGACAATGGACCTAGTCCTGGGAAGTGATGAGCAACCTCAGTTTCCTCTGACCTGGAAAGAACAGCTTCCATTTCAGTGGCTCTACAGGCCCAGCAATATCTTGAACTGTTAATCATTCTTCTAACATTGGGTAGATATGTGAGTAAATTGAATATATTAACCTCGCCTAAGTCAGTAAGTATTCAGATTTGCAGGTATATATATCCTTTTGCTGTTCTTCATGCTCACTCCTATTCTACACCTCATTTSCCATTGAGGTTTTCCTTTTTCTGTAATTCCTCCTGTTTTCACAGTGGCTGTGCCAATAACAGTATTTGCTTGTTCAAACTCTGTGAGTTTTGCTCTGTCTCTTTCCTCTGGGCACATCCACAGCTCCCATAACAACTGCACTGTAGCACTCATGTTTCGTATTTCTACTCTCACAGCCATACTGTTATTGTCCACGTAACATCTGGGGACTTGAGTCACAAAGAAACAAAACCATCTTCCAGAGGTATCCAGGCAGTCTGTGGCAGAGAAGTGCACTGAACCTGGGATTTCAAACCCCAGGCATTGTAGTAACCCTCAGATTAGCTTTCACCATCTCTAGGCTTATCATTTAATCTTAACTTTGTAAGTAGGCCTAAAGATGATATGATACTAAGTACAGCATTTAGCATAAGGCAATATAGGAAACAGTATATGATAATTTTTAGAGATAAAATAATTATATGAATGCTGATTTGGCAGACAGGAATTATTTTAAGGCAACATATGCTAGTTTAGCTACAATAAGGCTAATAGGAAGACAGATGACTGAGAGACACAAGTAGTTAGAAATAGAAATCAATCACAGCTTACAATGGGCAAAAATACTGGGGAAATAGCTTGGTTACAAACCAGCCAACAGAGACAATTTTTACTTTATCTAGATTAAGATAAAATGGTATTACCACAGTCAATGGTAATGGTATCTTATACAAATTAAGATATATTAGTGATTAACATAATACACTAACGGTTCTGCAAGAAGATAAGTGTTCTTCTGGTACTAAACCTATGCCAAGGTTTCATTTACAGACACCATGAAACGTTCTTTGAGATCTAACTTCCAGTTCAGTGTTCTTTAAGGTTAACCATTACTCTTGAATGTATTTTTACTTCTTGCAGTATTTGTACTTTAATTTAATATTATTATAATAAACAATTGCATACATGTTATACTGTTGTATCTCAAGAATCTTCAGCCTCATAGCTGCATTGCATTGTGCTTTGTTACGTATTACTTATCTCAATTTTTCAGTAACGCTGAAAATTGAAAAAAAGGAAAAAAAGACAGTTCAATCTCTTTGGGAGGGGGAGGCAGGCCTTAAACTCTGCTGGTTCCCCTGGACTCGGGGAGGGGGGGTCAAAGCATCCCCTTCCTTTTCTCAATTCTGTATCTTGAGTCAGTTGCACTGTTCATCTGCTGCAAATAAAAATCTCTGTGGGCCACTAAAAATATCATCTATATTAAGCACCATAATTTCTCTTTCCATTTTGTCTTGTTCGTCAGTGGGAGCTGGGACAATCTGGTACTGAGAGTACAGAACCAGTGCAGACAGATTGCAGTATCACGTTAAAAGATCTTTCTCCTCGGATGGTTCTTTGCGCTTCCTCATCTGAAGCAGCTGCATCATTTTCATAAGACTTAGCACAAGATTTCTTACGCTAAATTCTGATCTACAAGAGACCAGACAAGGCTACTGAGGAGAGACTACTACTGCAACCATCCAAATTTTTGTTGGGGACAGGAAGAAAAGAGTAAGAGAGATCAATTCCCAGTATCCTGACCTATATACATGAAAAAGAGAAAAATCATTCCCCCACCTCTCAGCCCCAGCATCTTCCATTCCTTAAGGCAGCATGTGCGTTTGCTAAAAGAATGTGAAGTCTTTTTCCCACTTCTTTGTCCCATTAATTAACCATATCCTGCCAAGGCACCAGCACACCATCCTTTCTATTACAAGCATGAGGTAAGGAGACAAAAATTAGTGTAGGAAAAAAACYGTGGAGAAATGTGACTGAACTTCCTTACCCCTTGCGTATCACTGGGAGAATGAGAGGACTGCTAGGTCTTGCAAGGTTTTATGTCTGAATTCTGACTTACAGGCTTAAGTAACCAAGTAAGAAAGGATTATTTATCTATAACTGAGAAATCTCAAGACTGGGAGAGACCTCAGGAAGGACAGAAAGTTGAGAGGTCTAGTTATAAGATAGCAATAACAGGACCCAGTGAAAAAACATAGCAGGTCTTCCCTCTGTGCATTTTTGGAATTTGATGTATAATTTTAACACCTGCTCAAGAACTACTTTTTATTACTTAATCATCAGTGTGTGCCCATGACGTGTCCAGAAGAGTGAGATGGTTAGGGTTTGGATATCCTAATCTGACTGAGGTTAAGGACATWCTTTTTCATCAGCCAAAACCAATTTTTCCTCCATTTTCTATAAACACCCCTCCACCTTGGCACAGTGTCACAGTGACCTTCTGGGGTAAAAGAGAGTCAAAGACTCCTCATTTTAACCCATCAATGTTGTTACTTCACCAGCATAAAGGCTTGCTTCAGGGCAACCTGAGAGACTGCTTGTCTGCCTGAATCACTTCCATGATACTTCCAACCTCTRGGAATAGAGGTTAGGTTTCCCACACAGCAAGGCAGAAGGGCCAAACTTSTGCAAGTTTAAGACTGAAAAAAATACAAAAGATCTAAACATTTACCTTTGCAAGCAGTTCATGTAGTTCTGCCTCAGTAGGGAAGCAACCCAGGGACCTGACAATTGAACCAATCTCTCTGAAAGAAAGAAAGAACATCTTGGCCAGTAAATCTGCAATACAAGAGTGTCTGTGGAGAATCCAGATACCAGTTCAGAGCTTGCACACAAGCACAGGTATGTGGACTTTTAAGATGATGTCTCAGTAAGCAATGTCTATTTTTACAGACATTAAATACTCTGGAGCTTTTTGGAAGAGTATAGCTGTTCTCATGACTTTYCCCAAAAATTCTTCTTTATCATTGTGTTGCAGTGTACTGTGTGCAGATTACTCTTCACCTGCTGTCCTCTAATCGTTAAGCTTAATTTCAGTAAAGTCTACATTTATATAGTTAATAAAACACTTTGAAATCTATATGTTTACATTAAATGCTATAAAGATGCAGATTCTAACTGCAGTAAAGAACAATTACAAAAGGTCAGGAAGGAGGTAGCCCTGCTATGCCCCTGCTGTGCTCTGAAAGAGTTGAACGGACCAACACACTGGCTTATCACCACCCTGTTTATGCTGCAAAATATATTCATAGCTTGCATTTACTGCTGAACCTGGTGCAGTTGTTCCGAGGCTCTAAATAAAATTCTGACCAAAGTGGCAGTGCCTCAAAAAAGTTAAAGATGAACAACATTACAGACTAGATGCAAGAGTACTGAAAAGCTGTAAAAGAGAGTACTAATGAGATTTATGGTRTGATTGAAATCAAAATAACAGAAGCATCAATGCTGCTTGTGATTTTAAGTCCAATTCTACAACACAGAAATTCAAGCACATTTGAGTAAGTATCCACAGTGCTGGTGGTTCCCGTGAYTCAAACCTCTGTGGTTTCCTCACCTTTACCAGTACATTTGGTGGAAAAAATAGATTGCCTAATAAAAATGGTAGATACAAGAAGCAATGACCTTTGTAAAATCATCTTACAACAGTRAGGCCTCAAAAGTGGCACACCAAGCGCACATAAAATTATACRGGTCAGTCTTTGGCCTCCTCCGACAGGTCCTGAGGAGCTCCCATTCTGATTGAAAACATGTGAGAAGCACTACAATAGACAAAAGAGAGGAAAAGGCTGGCTGCACAAAAATAGTTAAAAACCAAAACCCAGTCCCACATATACAGTCGTTATGAAATGAAGCCATCTGCTCAAATGACTCGGTGAAACCTTGCCCCCTGTGGACGTGAATGGAAGTTTGGCCATTGGCCTCAATGAGGTCAGACATTTAGTCCTATTTTTATAATCCTTGCCCATGCATCCTATTTCTAGTATGGATATACTGTATTTGATGTTCTCACTCCTGCACTCCCTCATCTTTTCCAGCTAAAAGATACTTGTAAATATTCTCTGCCTCCCCCAGTAAAACACCCAACCCAAATCATGGCTCCCTGCTGTCCCACATCATGCCTCCCTGCTGTCCCACGCTATTTCTACTCGCACAGGCTGCCAGAGATGGGAAGGCTGCCATCAACCTCCTGCCTCACCTCTCACATCAGCAAAACTGCGATGTGACTAAGGTAAGCCAGGCCCTGAAAGACTTTGCAAAATCTGGCATTGCTGGCTGCTGTTTCTGGCAGTCTGTGCATATACCAGCATGAGGATATTGTTTGAAGTGACTGTGGTCGAAAAAGCCATGTCACATTTGGTAGTAACATGAAGTTTAAASGACCCAGATAGGAAATTGCATTTTCCTCCCAGCCACTTCCTCTCACTTAGTTCAGCAGCTGCAGTTTCTGTTGTGTAGTTTCTAGCATACAAAAATGATGGTTAAAATGAGTTTATGTCCGTACAGGTTTYGTAACACAGACACAATAAAATTCTGGGTCATGGTTTTCACCCTAGGTATAACAATTTCAGTGACAAGATTTGCAAAATCATGAAAGCCCTTGACTCAGGGTGTGTTGTAAGCAGCATGAAACAATACTGTCTTCCTCACGCTTCATTTTTTAGTAACTTGCGTTTGCATTAGGAGTCATGCAATACTGGTGTTGGCCTGTCAAGCCAGGGTAATTTTCCATATTCTTCACAGGTATCTGATATTTCAGGCAATAATATTCATACGTCTACAATTGTGGTTAAGAATTGTGCTGTACTGCCACCTTCTGATACAAGATAATCAGCCATTAATGATCCCATTATTGTGATACAGCCCTGCAATATGAAGCTAGGAATAATCAGACAATAAATTAYTGTTCATTGTCAGTAACTGTACTATGATAAAAAATTAAGGTGAAATTGAGCATTTACTATGTTAAATAGACTTTCAAATGTCCCCTCTCACATGTTATGACTTACTGTCTGAATTAAAAAATTTAAAAAAAAGTCTATCTGTATCATATCATTGTTGTAACATTTTATCAAGCTCTATATCCATTATATAATAGAGTGAGAGTGTAGCAAATTTTACAGCTATTTAGCCAGGACTGCAGATGTCAATGACAAACAAATAAGCAACTAGTACGTCACGGTGCAGTGAGGGCTAGGGGCTCCCCAGGGCTGGGGGTGGTAGTGGCAGGGGCTCCCCATGGCGGGGGGCAGGGCCAGGCCAGGCAGCCGGGGCCGTCCCACCGCCCAGCCAGGAGCAGGGCACCGGGGGCACTGGGGCACCCCAGCCCCRGGGATCAGGCACCTCCCTGGGGACGGGCCAAGAGATTTAAGTGAACACTCTTCCCAAAGAGCCCTACGGGCGAGGGAACAGCAATTGTACCGAGTGTGGAGACTTACCCTGAAATTCTCCCTACCTAGTATAACTGAAAAATCATTTCACTTCTATGAAGTATCCATAATTGCTTAAATTTAGAGGCACTAGTAAGCATGCATTGCTAAAACCATCACATAAATATTTTGTAGCCTCTGTTGCTTAATGTAGAAAAGATGCTTGGAACATTTAAAGATGTTTTCCAATTTGGCTTTGTRAGGAATGTCTAATGACAGCAATTTCACCAGTTCTCACACTCCTTTGTAGCGTTTATACTCAATAATGATTTATAATTAAAAGCTCTAGTGATATTCTTGTGAAGATAGTAATTRGAAGCATGAAAAATTACTTCAGTAAACTTTAATGACAACAGCTTGTGACAACTTCAGAACCTGCTCAGTGAGACAYAAACATGTTTTCTGTATGTTGTAACAAAAACCATATTGTTATACGTATGGATATTTATGTTAAAATGAAGTTAAAATAGCACTGTCAAATACTCAAACTTAAAAAATGCCAGAATTAAAAAACACCAGAATTAAGATTATTTGGGAATTTTTGAATTTTACTTCCATTAGCTCTGTATCTTGTAGCCAGTTAGGCCCTGATCAGACTAACAGTCCACGTTTTTTTCTTCCACTGAACTTTTGCTTACTCCCTCAGACATATATTTTGTTTGTATTTCCACAACATTGCATGCTAAAGGTATAGAACATGCAGCTCTCCCTCCTGACTCCAATCTGTGCATCCTATTCACCCAGTTCTGATCACCCCATTTCAAAAAGGAGATAGTTGAACAAGAAGGAGCACAAAAAAGAATGGCCAGAGCAACGGAATGGCATCTCCTAAGAGATGAAACACATCCGGACTCTTCAGCCTTAAATTACTGTGATGGAGGAGGGATGTGACAGACAGCTATGAAATCATTAATGGCATCGAGAATTTTAATAGAGAACAATTGTTCGCTATTTATTACAAGACAAAAAAACCCAGGTGCCACTCAAATGATAATGTGGCAGATGTACAAAAACCAACAATAAATACTRCGTATTTGCTCAATTCCCTATATTCCTCCCCCAAGTAACTACTAGTAGCTCACATGAGGGTACTGGGCTAAATGGGCTTTTGGTGCAATCAAGTATGATCATCTTTATTCTTATTCTTATTATTATTATTATCATCATCATCATCATCATCATCATCATTATGATGTTATATAATCAAATTATATGCAATTTTCTTCCAAGTCTCCTAAAACCACCTCCCTGTCAGAGCAACATCCACTTCCCACATACCCCAGAGGAAGAGAGAGATGAGCAGGACGCCTTGCAGCTGGGGACCCCTACTGAGAGCAGGTAACTGTCCCACACACTGGCAGGGACACTCCTTGATGTGCTGGGACTAACCTGAAAGCACGGGGATCCATACAGGATCCAGGACCTATAGTGCCAAATGAGCTATCAGAGCAGACATTTGCTAGTAATAATTGTAGYCTTAGACTTCTTGTCTAGCTGCAGTTGCCTCTTGACTCCCCCAGTCCCAGCATCCCCCTCTCAAGCCAGTCTCAGTCTTCAACCACTGAACAATGCAGAATGTCTATTAAATAAGCAAAGACATACTTGTCCAATCAGGACCAAAAGGACTGTTTCAATTACATTTTCTGATAAAGCAGATGCAGGTTTAGGGAGTTATTTATCTCTATACTAGATCCTGTAATATTTCTGTGTGAAGATATTTACAAACCTGACATCCGCAGTTTTATTGCATTCATGGTCAAACACCGCAAAAGCTTCTATAATCTTTTTCTCAATTTCAGCTACTGTGCAATCTGCAAAAAAGAAACAGAAGAAAAGAAAAAGACAGATTCACTGAGCTGTTGCAACTGATTTATTTCCAATTTGAGAATTGTGACAGCAGAAGCACCAAAACTGATAAAGGGGCAGACAGGAAAGGTACTTCAAAAAAAGCAGACATTATTCTGAAAAAAAACCACTCTAAATGCAGAATCTGTCATTTATATTAGTAATGTGGCCTTGCCATGGCTCTGCAGCTGCATCAAGTCTGGTGGTAATGGTGTGTCTCAGCTGCACGATCACCTAGCTGTCCCGGTGTGGACCCTGCCCAGAGAGTGCCACAGCTCCTTCTGGACCATGAGCCCGAGCCCTTCCCGGACACCACGGTGCCAGTGGTACGAGCAAGGCAAACGTGGGCCCAGGCTTGCCCTGAGATGGGGCTGAGTCTCTTCATCCTGCATCCAAGGAAACATACGTGCTCCCACGTCCCCTAAGTTAGCCATAAGGTAGGAAAAGCTGAGAACCAGGAATAAAGAGATGGCTAAGATATGTGCACAGTGAGTATGTCTCATGGTAAATAATTTATTGTAACAGTTTGGAAAGGAAGACGATCTCAGCGAAGGGGAAGGAGTAATTTGCTGCATTTCCTTTTTATATCTCAATCTCAAAGAATGGGGAAAGAAGAACCACAAGTTATCAGAGTTAAATCTTGTCTAAAGCCAGAAATTGCATTCTGGGGGTAAGGGAAGTACCAGGAAATAAACTCTGAAAAGCAAAATGTAGAGAGGAAGGGGTCCATCTCAAAAAAAGGCTCCCTGGCAAGGAAGCCAGGGTAAATAAAGAGAGAACTGGTTAGCACATTTATTAATGTCGTAGTTCAACTCCAAAAGACAGAATATAGGAAGCAAAGTGATACGGACTTGACCTTTTGGTTCAGGTGGCTAAATACAGCTCCAAACTCCAGCTGGCAAACCAACTCTCAGGAGGCAGCATATTGTGAGCTAGCCCCACAGCCTCCACAGAGACACCACGGGGAAAATTTGAGTGACAGACAGAACATGTGATTGGTATCGGGTACACTTGTTTTCTCACACTTTTGCACACTTCTCTTCTGTATTTTTAACATAATAATTAAAATATAGCTCTCYTCTATTAGAACAGATTTATTTTCTTCTTTAGGTCATCTGCTGTTAAGTGTTGTTGAGCAGCTCTGACCAGCACTAAACCATTGGGCCTTGTTTCCACAGGCATAACAATTTCATACCTAGTTTTCTACAATCCTAATAGTTTGGGAATCTCTGGGGCTGCAGTCTACCACCATTTTTTTCATTTGCTGTCTTACCCTCATGACAGAAATGTCTGTTTTCTGGCAAAGGGTATCAGAACTGAACATAGCTAAACAATACATTGGCTTTGTGATCTCCCTGTCTTTATCTCAACCCATGAGCTTTTTCATCGTATTTTCTCCACCAGTGCTGTTGAGGAGGGCARAGAGCRGCTGGGTGGGTGCCTGGCAGCTGGCCAAAGTCAACCCACCACAGGCTGCAAGCACTTCAATATAGTAGTGGATTGACCCAGATATAAGGAAGCTCTTTTTCATATAGAAGAGAGGTGCATCCCCTTATAAAGGTACAGGTGCCTGCTGCTTTCCATCTGTGTTTGGTACTGAACTTCCCCAGAGGAYACATGAAAAGAAGAGAAGTGGGAATATATCCTGTATTTCTCTCTCTGACTTTATTCCCCTGATGGTAGGTACATGTACGATGGATTGTAGACTGGAGTGCACTGAGGAAGAACAGCCCTGTTCAGTCCCCAGGTACAGGACAAGCTGTATTCTTTTCATAGCTTGACAATAATGCCTACCTTTTATGTGTCTAAGTAGTAAAATCCACATTTAATTCCTTTCCAAAAAACACAGTTAAATCTAAGTGGACCTGATTCCTTGTAGAAGAGGCCCTAAAGACTCCCAAACTACTAAATTTGATGGGAGTTTTTTCAGTGATTTCAAAGAGTCCTGGATCCAGTCTCCAATGTAGACTGTTGGAGTTTAGTTCCTGAGATCAGGAACTTCAATTGTACACYATGTCTTGCAGTAGAGAAATGCTGAAGGAATATTTATAGCTGTATATTCTTGGCTTGATGAGTGAGCCTTCTGTAGAAATAAAAATTAACCATGGGCAGRCAGGGAGAGATTTCCAGTACTGGAACTATGTAGCCATCCAGCCTTTCCAAGCTTTGCCATCCATGAAAACAGTACACATTAATCTTACCTCTGTTTCAAGAGGCCTGACAAAGAAAGGTCCTGAAAAGAAATGAACTTGATCATTTAATCTAAGTACCAGATAAACTATATTTCTTCCAAGAACTGAGAGGAAGTTGTGATTAAGAGCCATATCCATGGAAGAAAATATACTGTAGTCCTCTCAAAGACTCTCTGTGAGATGAGTGAACACCGAATAAGCTATTGCCTAAATCTCTTGTCCTCCCTTCAGGAATGAAAGCCAAAGGTGTTCAACATAGTTCAGGATGGCAAAGCTAGTTATCTGAAGACTTCTATGATTCACTCTMAACCTCTCTTCGGGAGGGAGAAAAAGATGGATTCCAGCTCTAGGATAAGTAATGGATAAAGGTTTAAAATTATACCTTCAAGAAGGGCATCAAGARATCAGACAGGCAGTTAACTCAGCAGATGTGACGCTCTAATGTACTGAAATCTTTCTGTACAAAGAGACTCTGCTCCATGAGTAGATCAATGAAAGTTTCATGTTGCCCTGTGGAGCAATTTTTTAGTAGTTTTCAGGACAGAAATACCTACGCTCTGATCGAATAAAGATTTCACTCACTCTACTAACTAGAAAAACAATATATAATATCAAAGATAAAATTATCTGATTACTTCTAATGGCTTAAATAAATAAATATTGAAACATACCATGCCAAAAAAAGATTCCAATACCTACAACTACTTACTCCCTCAAATGCATCCTGTAGGAATTATATACTATTTCCATTTTTATGCTATTAAATGCTTCAGATACTTGTCGKTTTTTTCTCATTTTCTCGTTCTCATTTATTTTCCTACCACATATGCAATAACAAGACAAAATGTCTTAAAATCCATTCCTCAGACACATTAACTGAAAAGCGTATTCACTATCAGTTTCCTTTCCTGTATTATCCTTTGCTATTTTCCCAGTTTATTTAGCATGAACAAGATAAAGCTCTAGACACTGCCAGTTAAGTAAGACTGGCAGGGAGCTGGGACTCCCAAATTAATTYTGCTGGTTCTCTCAGACTGAATTGTTCCTCTTCAGCTTGTCCAGACTGTTCCCCAGCACTCCGAGGCCCATTTGAAGCCAGCCCTTAAGCAGCACACCTGCCTCAGTTGTGACATTTCTTCTACGAAGACCACAGCTTCAGTCTTTGTAGGGAACAGAAGCAATTAGATAAATGTGGCTCTGCCAGACTCTTGAGTAACRACCATTTTAAAAAGTGATTTCTAGTTGATACAATTTGATAGATTCTACAATTCGTTTAACTGTAGGAGCTTGCTTTCTTTTCTTCCTCGAGGCCACTTGATCTGATGGTTCAAAAAGCCAACCCTTCCTTTCACTGAAGAGAAATGATGTGCAGAAAAAAGCGGTATCAAAAGAACAGGTAGGCCAACATTAAACAACCACCTAAAATGCCGGGGAGCAGCATCTGTCTGCTGCTCACAGGAAAAGATTTAGTCCCAATGCAGCCTGATGAACCTACTTACACAATGTGATACTCTGAAATTCTTTTCATGCTATGTAAGGAGTAAAGTTAAGGGCTGATTTGTAGAAGCACCAGTGGACTTGATTTTATYACTTAGTGTTACTGCTAAACACACCTGAAACATTAATCTTTATAAACATTAATCTAGGTGTACTTTAATAAATATAGTCAATTTTTTATTTAAACTCCTATATGCATGTGGACACCTCTTTAATTACTCTGTCCTGTCTTCATGGTACTATGTTATGGTTACAAGCAGGTGTGAAGAAACCCCTGAGGTCTGTGGTGACAGGAACACTTTCTCACACGGGGCTGCCTTGCTGAACTAGTCAGTCTGAAAGGACAAGGGACRCAACCGGGTAACCCTACACAGTGACAGACAGTTTTAGAGTTGTTTACATGTTGTTGTTCTGGTTTTATTTAAGAGTGTTGTTATCAACAGGTCTTTTGTAGATCTCCCCATCCACTAACCAGGGCTTATCAGCAGGAAGTACAGAATYGTACCAGTGGCTACATACTCCAGCACCATTTCTTCTCTTTCCCACTAGCCATTATTTCAACCAAAAATGCAGGCAGCAACCTTGGTCCTGTCAGCTGAAAAACTGGGAACAGGATGCAAAGATTGCCCTGAAGAGAAAGGAACATTTTTAAGAAGGCAATGGACATGAGAGGGGACACGACTGTGCGAGCAACYACATGAGAAAATCTGAGTGTCAAAGCCCCCTGCAATCTCCACTCAACTTCAGTGAACCTTCTCTTTCCACTCACGAATCCAAGCTATAGTATTCAACCACCCTCCCCACACCGCTCCAAYACTCTTCCTTAAGGTCCCTATGACCATCCTTTGCAAATCCTAGCTCTTCCCATCATCCCCAAAATCACAAGTAACACTCTTTGTCTTGCCATACACCAATCAAAAAGGAGAGGTGAGAAGGTGGCTGAGCTATGGGGAATATCTCAGCCAGCCAGAGGTGGGAAAGGTACAAAAAACTAAGTGTGAAGTCCCTGCTTAAAAACTGAGCCTACTGCGTGGTCAAAAAAAAAAGGTTTGGCCAACAAGCAGAAACAGCTAAACAGATCTTACTCCTTACAGCTTTAACAGGGAGTTAAAATCCTAGAAATGTGTCAAGATGCAGGAACAGTTTTGCAGTAAGAAGGGAAACTAGTGTTATTCCCAAAGATGTGAAACCAGTACCATGTTCCCTTTAAGGGCAATTCCCAATTTATTATCTAGGTGTACAGGGCAAAAGGATGAAAGAGATGAACTAAAAAGCAAAAAAGATTTGTCTTTGATGTTTGCAGCCACTGTTTCACCTGACCGCTTCCAAAATCCTTCACAAAACCATTAATGGAAGTAAGGGCATAAGAACTGAAAAAAAACCAACAAATCTGACTTAGTTCTAATGAGAAAAAATGTACAATGTATATTTGCTTAAATATGAAGCAAAAAAACAGTGAGACTTTACAATTGCAGCTCTRAGGAGGTTATCAATTAGCTCCTATGAGATCCAACCAGGCTTTTAAGCAAGTGTTAACTGCACCATCACCGAGGTCAAGCTGTTAAAAAGCAGTCACAATACTCAGCATCACCAGCACAGGTGAAATCTCAAACACTCTCAAATAAGCTCATCAGTTTTATCAAGACATTATGTTTCCAGAACAAAAAGGGAAAGCCACTGTGGTATCATAAGATTAATTCTTAGTGATGATATCAGCGTAAAGTGTTCCCATGCTACTGCTTCTCTTTCCTAACTCCAAAGCGAAGTAYACAACTCCCTAAATTATTCTGCCACAAATGTTTGTGTTGCCTTCATGTTAAGTGTGGGGAGCTTGACTGACTTAAAAATAATTCAGAAACCTTGCCCCACCCAAAAGAAAAAAACCTTACAGCATGTAACTAATTCAATTTTAAGGAAATTACTGAGGAAAAGGAACACAGGGAGAAAACAATCTTGAGGCCATTTGAATCTGACTTATTGGCAAGACCTTTCTGCTCTGTAGAAGAAAAGGCATACATTAGATTTTTTTCTAGTGACCTTCTTAATTCCAGAGGAAGCTTAATGTACAGTAAGCCTAATATGCTGAAACAGTAATTGTATGCCATACTCTATATTGAGGCAAGAGAAATATTTTCTTCTCTACTCTGTATCTCCTATAGCATGTATGATATTAATATATTAGATACCAGAAAAGAAAGGAACAATATGATTAAGCTGTAAGCTTGCGGAATATGCAATGTTATTTCTTTGTGTCTTGTGATACATAATGAAATAATTTAAGATATGTGCTCACTGAAGAGTCTTCATTCTGGAAAGGCAAATYAAGCAGATTTTGAAGAAAAACAAGAGGTTTCTAAAGTAGCTTCATTCCTCCACAGAAGGGATAAATCCATTCCTGAACTGCAATCTGAAGAAAACAGGTTGACACAAAGTATTGATGGCACCAATGGGAAATGTGTCACCTGAGTTTAGACATTCAGATTGAATGAAGAGATAAAAGATTCATGAAATTTGGTATACGCCAGTTCCCAAGAAATGACCAGGCCAAGCTCTTCACAAACAGTGGTACCTACTCCAATTTGGGGATCCAGGATATGGCCTGCAGACTCAGGAAAGGGATAATGCTTTCTCTCCTGGATGAGAAGCACCCCATGTTATCACAGTTGATACTTAGGCTATCCGAATTTTAGTCTGTTTCCTGCGGAAGAATAAAAAAGTTTAATTGGTTTCTGCAGAGGTCACTTTCAAGCATTCTTAACGAAGCAAAAATGAAGCCTCAAGAACAGCAAAAGCTTTTTCTTTCATGTTTTTCAGAATTGTTGAGAACTAGCTGTATCATTGCTGCCTATTGTTTATGTTTGTCACAGCATACACCATGTGGTATCCAGATAAACAAGCAAACCCCATCATCAGTGTGAATCAACAAAACCAAAACCCTACACTCGTCATCATGTATGCAATCAACCTTGGGCTAAGAGCATAACCTCACCCTATTGTCATACCTCTTTTCCTAATGGTAGCACATGTGAGAGCTGAAAAATTACCTGGTTGTTTCCATCACAGTAACTGCCTTATGGAAAACTAATAGAGAATAAAAATAAAGGGACTATATTTAAAAATAAATATACAGAATGGAGCTCTCAGAGTGGAGCACTCAGAACAATTTTTGCACAGCCCCATGGCACATGGTGTGAATAACCATGAGGACAAAAACACCACAGCAGATAGGGCTTTAGAAAAATCGGGTAATTAATTTGATGTCAGATAACAAAATACAGGCTGTCAGTTTGACGAAGGCTGTAGCAAAAAGCTACTTCAAATTCTGACACAAAAATATTAAACACAATTTTTCCTTTTTGTCTTGTTTACAGAAGACAATTGTAACATGGGCAAAATATATAATAAAGTGATGTAAAAAATTAAGCACTATCTTGACTCCAGCTTTGTCTATAGAAATGAGATTATTTTATAGATTGATGTTAGTAATAAAAAAATAAAAAGAGTTCAGATCAACCACAATGGAAATATTTTGGTTATTTCAGTTAGAAGTTGACAAATCCATTAAAGACTTTTAAAAAATGATATAACAACTGTGCATTTCAACCTCAAAGTTGAAAAATGCAACAATATACCAATATACAAAATATATCCAGTTTGCGATAGTCAAAGTAACTTGTTGCAGTTGTTGTAGTAACTTGTTGTAGTCAAGTTGCCAGTAACTTTACCTGACGAAACAAGATATCCTGAATATTATCCTAGGTTTTGATTGTTCAGTAGATGGTATTTTAAATGCCATGGCTTTCTAAGCTGCCATAGATTCAGATGTTTTAATACATGTGGGAACCAAAACTAACAAAACTAATGGGGCAATTAACAAACTAATTCAACTGTTGAGAAACAAAGTAAGTACTGAAACTATTGCTGCTTTGATAAGCACTCAAGCTTCTAGCTGCTCATAAAATTCTTAATCTAACTGACACTATAACATAGAGCAAAATAGGCCATGGAGGATGCCATGCCTGGAAAAGAAGCCATAAATAGTCAATGCCTTTAATCACCTAGTATATCCAAAGGTGTTTAAATCCATAGTTCACACTGTCTCCAAAATACAGTTCATATTAAAGTGTCATTGATTCGAAAGGGAATATCCACCATTCACAAAGTTCTTGTCCCAGTTATCTCTCCCCACAGGTGTTGGAGTCATGGTCAATCTTGTCTACTGCCCTCCCTTCTGGATCAAATAGTTCTTCATCAATGGAAAAAATACTTCTTTCCCTTGTGGTACACAGTCTTGTAGGTCATCAAACCCATTTTAATGCTGTCACTTCTGGTTGCTCTTGCAAGATGCCATTATTTTGCCTGGTCTGTGCTCGGCAAACAGCTCCCACGCCAGTCCACAGAGATCAGTCTGTATCCTCAGTACTTGGTAACTCATACCTATCTGCCCTGATTCATAATGATATAACAGCCTGAACAGCTGCTGCATTAAACCTAACTCCCACATCCTTACCAGGACCCTGTTTGCTTGCTCTGTTCAGAGCTTGCACTGTATTTCTTAAAGCCAGGGGATGCAGATGGCAAAGTATGTCAGCATGAAGCCCCAGTGGAACTACAACCACTGCTGGGCTTGCTGCAGATAATGCATTTGCCTATGGGAATGGAGAAGGGCAAATTACGAGGGATACCCTTGCTACCTCTGCAAAATCCTTGACAGATGCTTGCTGTAGCAGAAAATTGTCCATATGTTGGAGGGGACCAATAAACCACTATTTTCTGCATCACTTCCTATACTACAACCCTGACAGGCTCCCTCCTGGAACAGAGACATTAATTTCCCTGGTTCCACCCAATTCTTTCTGGAGATCCCCAGAAAGGAGGATTGCAATTTGTTTGTCAAAGAAATAAAAGGCATAAAGACTTCCTACATATAAAATGCAAAGCAAACTTACTCTAAGCTTACTGAAACTATTTATAATCAAGCAGAACCTGCAAGTGAAGGGAAGAGGGCCAGGGAATGTTAAATGTTAGGAGTGGCTGAGCGGGACTGGATTCCAGCAGGAATCCTGCTAATGTCGTACAGTGCTTTTTGCAGTCTGCAAAACTCCACTAAGTGTTCTTCAGGGCTGGTACATGTGGCGGGTTTACTGGTGGGGAAGGCATATGGAAGTTTGGTGCCATTGAAAAAAAAGCAGCRGCACATGCTAAGGATGTGGTAAGGGATATGACTCTGCCTCTCCTATTACCTGGCTGAGCTCCTTACTCAAAAATGCGCACAGGCAGAGGTTGCTGACATCACCAGCCGACTCTGCTCACTTTGCCCTGGAGCACTGTGTCCTCCGGGATAGCACCCCTTTGCTCTGCTGAATCTCCTTTCCCAGCTTTGCACTTTTGTCATCATAATCTTCACATCTCTTGAGGTGCCGCGTGTGACTGTGTCCTTGGCAATCTAGATGCAGCTCCAGGTGATGAGACTTATTTTTCAGGAAAAGGGAGGGGGTGATTAGTCTCTCCCCTGCCCTACAGGCAAGAAAATCCTTCTTCCTTGCTGTTCAAAGAGTTCCTGAGCAGCTCGTTAGTGAGAGCAAGCTAAGTATACACAATCCTGGGATATATGGGGGAAGGATGCTACAGTCATATGGTTTGCTAGGGAAAACTCCATTCCCTGTAGGCAGTTAGTCTGAGTGGTGCAACACAGGTACATATCAATCCATGTCAGTGACAGCACTTCATGCATCTCAGGAAAGGCTCAACAAAATACACCCTGATGTTTTTACTGTACACAATCTGTGCAGATATGCTGTATCTACATATATATCTATATATACTGAAGCACCAGTCTTCATAAGCATCAGCAGAGAAGCCTACAATCCTGGGAAATGATCAAGGAATACTACCTAGCTATACTCAGCTAGAGTTCAATTTTCTCAAACCTCTGCACTAACTGAGGTTTGATGAGTGATCCATTTTTCCTTTTTTTTTTTTTTGTGGGATGGTATGGAAGGGGTCCTTCCTACTTTAACTACACAAAACAAATTTGTGATTTCATCTGCATCTGCCAAAGAGRAGAAATGGAGGTGCAGTGGCTGGCTGGTTGGTATGACCATGCATCTGGGAYGTAGCATGCATCACGTTCCAGGTCAAAGCAATTAAGATAAGACAGACTCTGGCAGGGATTCCTGATCTGCGGCAAGCCCAGGCAGCACCTGGCCCATAGCAGCACCTAGCCAAGATGTGCTAGTCCAGGCCTTGGAAATGCAGGTTTGCAGGCTGGGGACAGGATTTGGCTACAGCACTATATTCTCCTGCTGATGAAGTGTTCTGGACCTAGCAGCAYGCCCAGAAAAAAAAAGTCAGAAAAGAAAACCACAAGTTGGCCTAATTCAGGTTAAAATTGCAAGACATTCTGACATTTTCTACTGAGTAATTTGTAAGCCATGTTACAGCACTCCTTTTGTATGTGCAAGGAAAATGGTCCAGTGAGGCCGTCATCCCCTGCATCGCTCTGGTAGTAGGCAGAAGCTCTTCCATCAGGAAATGGCAGTGCAAGTTGGATTCCCACATATGCAGCATCACAGGCAGGTTTTCTGCTCTCTGTTTTGGCCAGCCAGGATGATACTGTGCGGGAGGATTACTACCTAAGTAGCAAATATTTGGCACCCAGCCCTCCTCCAGCTCCAACTTACTGTTCTGCTGTTGCTGCTCTGAGGACGGTGTGCAGCAGCTCCACCTAGCCACAGCTCCTCCTGCCATCTCCCACTGTCCCCCTGGCTGYTGGGGGTACTGCAGTTAGCGTCCAGTGACAAGCACCTTGCTGTGAGAGGTCACAGCTCTGTCTTGCACCTTTCCCTATAGCTACAGCTTACAGATTTTTACCACCCTGAGTACAAAGTCTCTCTGAGCTCTGAAACAGTCAACAGTGAGAGCTAATGCCCTGACCCGACCTTCTTAAGCACCTTATTCCTTGTATCCTAACCCACTGTCACCCCTGCATTAAATAGTGCAGGGTCATGCTGTGAACAGTAACATACATCTTATTGCCTATATYCTCTGGAGAATACACAGCACTGAGGACCAGAAGGAATGCATGTGGGATATGTCCTGTGTATGCCCAAACTTCACATAAAAAGGGATRATCTCTTAGAGCTTCAAAGAATCTGGAGTCATCATTACTTACAGCAGAAACGCTTGGCAGTCCTTCCGAGCATCTTTCAAAATACAACAGCACCTACCCTGACCACAGCGGTTTCTCTCTTCCCAGCTTTCACACAAGTCTGTTTGCCCACACTTTGTGCATTTGTTGTTGCAGAGTGCTTGCAGAAAAGCCAGGGTTTTTTTTTTTCCTAATATTTGGTCATGTGTTGAAACATATTTTTTTTCCTCATAACTGTTTTGCCTTTTTGCACTTCTTGGAGGGAAGGGTTGGATGAGACGGGCCTCAAGACTCTGGGATGGGACAGTTATAGTGACCTTACAGGACAGAAAAAGCTATTGAGTCCTAGATTATAAGGACACACATTTTCACTTCATAAACTGTCAAACATTTTATGTCAGGAGTAGCTGTAACATTTTTTAGAGCACTGCCGTGGTTTAACCCCAGCCAGCAACTAAACACCACACAGCCACTCACTCAACTCCTCCCCTGGTAGGATGGAGGAGCGAATCAGGAGGGCACATGAAGGAAAACTCGCGGGTTGAGATAAAAACAGTTTAATAATGGAAATAAAACAAAGTAGAACAGTGATAATAACAATGATAACAAAAACAATAACAGAATATACAAAGCAGGCGATGCACAATGCAACTGCTCACCCACCACACGTCCCAAACAAAACCACGTGTCCCAAAAGAATCGCGTGTGCTGAACCCCAGAGCCCCCCTGCCCCCAGTTTTATACTGAGCATGATGTCACACGGTATAGAATACCCCACTGGCCAGCTGGGTCAACCGCCCCGGCTATGCTTCCCCCCAGCTCCACCTGTACCTGGCAGAGCATGGGAGGCTGAAAAGTCCTTGGTGCAAGCACCACCCAGCAACAACCAAAGCATCAATGGGCCATCAACGTTCTGGCACCCCCTTCAGCTACTGGGAAGAAAGTTAACTCTGTCCCAGCTGGAATCAGGACAAGCAACAATCAGGACACAGCATGAAATGTTCAACTACCGCTCTCAGGATTTGGCCCTGCCTGTCTTCCCAAGCAGCTGGCCATAGCCATGTTGCTTTAATTCCACAGGCCTCACAACTGTTGCAGATCATTCCTTTGGAAGCAGCAAGGCAGTAAGGACTCTCAGGAAGAAACATGTATCCAAATTGGACCTAACGGGTCTCAATTACGGCCTAGATTTCAGGCAGCCAAGCACATCACCACTTTGCAGCTACTCAAGTGGTGGCTGAGTCTGACTTCACAAAGCCTGGAGCTTCATAAGCCAAAGCAGCAAGCTCTGAGTAGTATCACTCACCCTAATCATTTGCACAGGTCCAGCTCTGGCAAAAAAGCTCTCCCTTCTGCTAGATGATATCCACAGACAAGCTGCCAAATACTTGCCATTGCATGCAACTGACACTGAGGGCAGTGAAACAACATGCTTTCTCACACTAACTTGCAGAATGATGGGGGAAAATTCTTTCTTTTTTCTATAAAGATCTTGTCTTCTGAGCAGAGGACATGGAGATACGCCTCCAATCATCCAAAGAAGGCAAGGAAGTCATCTATCTATGCATAGATCTGGATTGCCTCCTGTATGCCTGTGATTCAGATAATATACAAATAATATCTTATACTTCTCTTGAGGAAAGTCATGCTGTTATCCTTCCTACAATGAAGTGAAAGAAATGCCAGTGCTTGATGGTTGTTAGCCTGCAAAAAATAATTGTGACACTTTTTAAAGTCAATACTGGCTGCATGCAGTCTCCCTTTCCATAAGACAGAGATAAGGTCAGCATAAATCTCCATCAGGGATGTCTTGCACACCCCTGAAATCCCAACTCTGACAGTTGTACCAGTCAGCACTCCTGTTGCAGCTCAGAGCTGGCAAAAACAGTAATTGCCACTTTCATCTCAGCCACACCTGGGATATAATGAAAGAGTTATGTCTAGCCCATACTTACATTCTCTTTCATCACCAACAGCAAACTGCCCTGTGAGGATATATAGCTCTCCTGGTGATTGTGAGAGTCTTGCTATACCTCCAGCTGCTGCGGAAAAGAAAGAGCTTACACAGGCTGCGACACCGGCAGAACACAACCCATACTGCTATGCTGTGTGGTCGCAGAAGGCATTTCTCTCCATTTTTCCTGGAGTCTCCACGGTGCTGGCCCAGAAGCAGATGGCAGAGCCACAAACGACAACTCTGACACACCACAGCCTACAACACATATGCACTACACCAAGCTCCACCAAAATGCAGTAATGCATACGCTGCTGTGAGCCCCACAACAGCAGCTCACTCTGCCAGTGACGTGGGATGGCCCCAACAGGGCACTCTATGTCACAACGGCGTGCATGTACATCTGATTGCACGTGTGGCAGCACCAAACATCCCATAAATTGAATATGCCTACTAAACTGCCTCTGTACACTGACTGTTCAAGTGGTCAGGAACCAGGGACCAGAATCAAGTGGATGTTAGTAGTCTGAGAATTAATTTATTTTAAACATAAACCATTATAAAGTTTAACTACAGCACCACAATAGCACTGCCAGAATACAGCAGTTTGTAAACTTTCTTCTTATGTCTACAATACAATGGGAGAATGGGGGTTTTTAAGTATGCTATTTAATGCATGCTGTTACTATGTAACGTATCGCAAGCCCTTCAGTTTGCCTGATGGGGCAAATGGGCTAAGAAATGGGTTAAATGGTCTCAAATGGGCTAAAAAAAATACAGTTTCTAGACTGGTTGCAATTCTATCTGCACTGCTCTGGAGTGAGGGCTCTGACCAAGCAAAGGAAGACTGCTACAGTGAAACAAAACGGCAAGGGATTACAGGGGTTTGCTGCAGCTGCTTGTTTTTTGAGGAGCTGTCTTGAAAGTATCACAGTGCTAAATCACTTTCTTTACATATCGTGAATGAATACGAACCTCCAATTTTCTTTTTGTTTGCCTAAGAGTAACATTCTGAATTTGAACAGCATTTCAACTGACAAATTTAAGACATTTACATTTATCACCAATGGRGAATAAGACTTATTTCTATAACCATTTGAGGCAGGCTAAGCTAAAGAAGAAAGCTGGCCAACAGGGAAAAAAAGGATACAAGCTGTTCACAGATAGATTTCAGAATTCATGTCTAATTTTCAACCTGACCATCAGCAGTAACAGTCCAGAACCTCCTATGAACCTACACCAGCAACACAATAGTCCTTACCATTTTTAAGCTGGAGCTTGGCAAGCTTTTGAAAGTTATGGTTGTATACAGCCCCAGGCTGGACTCAAGGAAATTCCTTCCAATCTTACGTTCATGGGGCTTTCACGTATTACCCACGCCTATGTAACATTGAACAGTAAAGATGTCACATATCCAAAAAGTTGGGAGCCTGTATTTTCAATTTTTTTTACAATTAAAGACCACTTATAAAAATATCTCCCTAGACCTGTCAGGTAGCACATAATCCAACCTCAAAAGCCATGGGGGTCAGAGGCAGGTTTTGGGACCTCCTGCCCCTTACCATGCCAATAGCTTTTACCCCCTCACCGGGTACCTGCGAGCTCCGTGCAGGGAGCTCCCTGCTTCTCTGGCCACCTCCTGCAGCAGCCCCAGCCCCATCTCTGACTGTCTTGTGCCCATCCTGCCATCTCTGCCGCGCCGGGCACGAGGCCCACCTCCGCACAGGCTGGGCTGGGACTTCATTACTGCAGCTACTTCTCCGCTCAGGATACCTCACAGGATGTGTAGGAGCTATTTCCAGCTTCTGCCCCCTACCCCAACCAGACCCCCATGGCAGAAACCACAGCAGCGGCAGCCGGGCCCCATGGCAGGATTTGGCCGGGGCAGAGCAGTGGTGTGGCCATCTCCCCTGTCTGCATGGCCACCTCCCACCTGGGGGATAAACATTGGGCACGTTCGACAACAGGTTCATGTCAGACCTCTGTTACCAGAAAGACCATTTCCCTTCCACAACCTTTAGCCCGCCACATTCTATTGCCAATAGCAACGAAGTGGTATCTATTCACACAAAATAAAGGTACTCCTAAATTGCAAAAAAAAACCCCAACCCCTTAGATCTCAGAATAATTAGTATGTAGACATGGAAATTCTTAATAACATGTTAACTATTGTTGCAAAGATAATTTGTGGGAGTTCTCAAGCTCCCTGTCAGCACTGCSTATCTGCTGGCTGGCATTGTTTAAAAGACAAAAAAGTTTAAAGCCTTTCTGCACACCAGCCAATTTTTTATTCAATAAGTCAGCTAGAAGTAGAGCCAAACTGAAAAACTTCTGCCATTTTATGCACCATGGAAACAAGAAACCTGTCAATCTGCAATTACCTATTCTACATCCATTTGAGATCAACTTTTACTGCAGGAGAATAGCCAAGAGGATCTGATCTACAGCCTGTGTTTGTCCATGGGAGGTGGACATAATTTATTTTTTGTTTCATTCTCAAATAAGTACAAATATTAAAACATAACTCAGACTGATGTCAAGGTCCATGTTAAACTGCATTACAGTCTAATAAAAGCTATAAACTTTTCTCCTCATGTAATTTCTCACAGCAATGTCAACAAGAGGATATAAAAATATTCAGTGTTCATCTGCAAATTCCACTGTGATAAAACTGCACACTGATTTCCTAAGTGATCTCATATATTCACATCTTCTTCTAGAGCTGAAATATTGCTTGCCTGAGCCCTATGAAAGCTACTTATTTTTAACAACTCATACTAATTTTGTATTTTTTTCCATAAATGAAACATTGCCATTTTTAAATTAGAGACAATTTGTCTGATGGACTACTTTAGCCTGAAGGTTTATTGTGAGTGTTTAATCCATAGCTTTTGTAGCTTTCAAATGCTGATGCTTATTTGTGAAACCCTCAAAAATACATTTTAAAATCCTCAATATAGCAAGACCCTTACATATACTCATGTGCTTAAGCGTCATGTGCATCATATTATCCCATTCAGCAGGATTCCCCAAAGCCGTACACAGCTGAAGCGCTTTTCTGTGTCAGGTTTGAAACTCTCGTGTTAATTAAGTGTGCTCTGAGCAGAATTAATGGTTACGACTGCCTACAGTGCTCGTGGCAGCTACTAGGCTCTCTAAGATTGGACTTGCAACTTTATTAAAACAGAATGAGCAGTGATCGCACATTTTCAGTATCTCTAGCAATACAGAATCCAGAGCCAGGTGACACGGAGAGGGAATGTTTAGATCCTACCTCCAGACATGGGAGGATTCAGCAGGGCAGGTGAAGTAGGGGCAACTCTGCTTCTTTGCAAGAAGGTAGTAGTTGAACGGCATATGTAGCTAGTTCTTATCAAATGTAAACTCCAGAAAATCTCTGATTTCACCAGTGTGCCGGGCGGCAAACCAGGGCAGTTAAAGAGCATATATATGTGTATGATTGAACACACTGTTACTATATTTATGTAAGGCACTAAAATTGGGGTGAAAACTCTTTTCCATCCCCACTAACAACCTCCACATGACTGTTTTGTAAGTGGGAAAGAGGATCTGTGAGGCCTGATTACATATTGCAGCTGTAACTCAAACTACCCAGAACAGCTACTAATCATTTACCAGAGAAAACCATCATCGCAGAATGGTTATTCTCCATTTCCGTAGGTCTTCGCATCAGAACCAGGTATCTTTCTGGAGGACATCTGTTATCCAGAACTCGTTATTCAGTTTCATATGGGCGTAAGTGGGTGAAACAGGAGCTCAGAGTATTTAATATACTTCCGTTTGGATTAAAATTCATAACTTATTAATTGCATTTTAAATATGCGCTAACTGGCACAAAGAATATGGTCTTAGAAAAACTCTAATACTGATCAATTACATAACGTTACCATAATGATATAGGAACACGGAGCGTTCTCTCCTTTATGTACTTTCATGTGATTTCTTAAAACCCAGCTGGGGAAAAATATGTCTTGTTTTCTGTCTAGTTCTACTTCAGGCACTACCAGTCTGACATTTTGCTTTCAGGTTCTAGTAACATTAGTTCTGAGATCAGAGATATTAAAACYTAGAAAATCTGACATGTTATGTCAAATTACAAAGAAAGTATCTGAGAGCAAATGGAAGAACAGACAGACTGAATTAAGTAGCAGAAAAAGAGAAAGAAACAGAATGGTAGGAGGGAAGATACGGACAAATATACAGAAGAGAAAGATTAAGCAAACAGTCTAGCATGATCAGATGGGTATGAAGAAAAAACATTATAGGGATATAAATTCATACATAAAACATGTAGCTACAGATAGTATGGGCATGATCCCATTAACACTTATGCACATACAAGATTTTATTCACAAGAATTGCATAAGTTAGAGGGTAAAAGTCATGTGAGCAACATGATGTACAAGAGGTTGCAGGATTTGGCCTTTCACTATTTTTCCTTGTGTACATCGTGTACATCTGTAAAACACTTAAGCAGGCATTTTAACTTTGAAGAAGACAAAACTTGAAAATAATAGGACCTGAGGGAAACCTTTACCATGAAAGCTGGTGGAACTGCAGTTCTAGAAAAAACCTAGAGGAATACCCTAAAGACTAATTATTTGACAATCCAACTAATGTTATTGTTCTGTTTGAAGCATAATAAAGTAAAAGTTGCAGTTTGCATAGATGTGGAATGCTTGTCAGAAGAAAGCATGATTGATGCGTGAATCTGGAATTGGGGAATCCTAATTAACCCTATAACTGCTCTCTGCAAGAAGTCTAATAGCAACTCTGAAATGGGTGTAAGCAACTTATTCTTATGGGATTGCTTCTGCAGCTTAATGAGACACTGACTGTTAGCTTACCTCAACCGTGTTTATAATAATGAGACACCTTTATAGGGCGATAAGMAACTGGTCTGCCTAATAACAGGCTATGATTCTCATAAGTGACGGAAGGTAAGTCAGATGCCTTGTCCATGTGATACAGGTTATTGTCCTCATTCTACAGATAGGAAACCAAAGCCCAGTATGTCACTTTCCACGATCCATCAGGAAGTCTGGTAGGGGCAGGAATGGAGTTTATGAGTCAAGGTCATTTAGGATGACAGCACAATTTTCCTCTAGAAGATGACATCTGATACTCTGTTGGGAATAGTGTTTTACAGGGTGTTAAAAAACATTAAGCRTAAAAAAAAAAATGAAAAAACAAGAGTCTGCCTTCAGTAATACAGTAATTAAACTTCTTACAAAGTATTCCCACTTTGAAACTACAAAAACGGCATTAAAAGCCATTAATCAAGCAATCAAAAACCCATGACCTTCCCTCTCCAAGAGTTTCTGCCTGTGGATTGACAAAATGGTGCAAAATCTCAAAATCATACGTATGGATGCCCAAAATATATGGAGCCAGAACTTCCCAATATTACTGTTATTCTGTCAGAACACCAGATTCTCTCTTCTCAGATGGTTCGGCAGACTTCTAGGCTGTTACCCTATCATCTCTCTCCATCTCTGCCAGCACTGTGCCTCAGCTTCATTTGCAAARCTGGAAAGATGCAAAAAATATGCTTTCACAAGATTAAAAAAAAAAGAAAAACAATATAAAAGAAATTAGAAGAGTCCTCATTGAAGCTACATCAGTCTTATTTCTGAATTTCTGCAAGATATCTATGCTGCAAAGTGCATGCTAGAAATACTTCTACCAAAATCAAATTACTCATTCAGCACCATCTACAGCAACTATTTATACAGGACTTTACTATGGAATATATTGGTTTTTTCCTAAATAATATGAAATAATCCATTATCTAGATTATTTCAAATACAGTGTTCAGAATTTGCAAACTATTACAACACACACACAAGTTTACTTATGGAAAGGATGGGTTTTAGAAGCCACAATATTGTGAGTTTTACAGAAAGTATGTTTTCCTTGAAACGATACTTGAATATCCTTGCAGGAGGAATTACCTTTAGCCTGTAAAATATAATTTCTGGCAACGCTCCCTAAAGTAGAACACACTTGCCTCTAAAAATAAGCCATGGTGTTATCAGCAGCACAGATTACTTTTTCCTGGCAGAGAGAGCCCGATGCAGCCAGAAATGACTGCAAGGGGCGATGACCAACTGGCTCCAGCAGCTGGTTCAGCTGTCCCGGCTGCCCTGGAAGCCACCCCATGCCGTGACGAGGTGGTCAGCCCTGCTGCCATCAACTCTGAGCGCACCCTGCGCGCCAGTAACACAACCAYAAGGCTGCCAGCACCCGCGGCCGTCGCCGCGGGTGGCATTGACCGCGGGTGGCATCGCAGCGGGCAGCTGGTGGCATCCCCGTGACAGGGAGTGCTGTGGAGAAGGCTCGCCCTGAGGCGGGGGCAGGCCTGAGGTGGAGGCAGTGGTGTGGCCACCTTGAATGGGGTGGGGGGGCCAGGGGGTGTATTTATATGTGTGTGTAAATATGTAAGTGTGCATGCATGCATATATATATATATATGCATATATATATATATATATATGCATACATGCACGCACACACACAAACACACATACATATCCGAGTCTCTCAGTTGTGTGTCCGTGTGCCATCCTGGCACCAGCCCCGGGAAGGGCAGACCCCGCCGGCCGCCTCCTCTCCTGCCGCCGGAGGCCGGAGGCCGCGGCGGGGCAGGTCCCACTCGGMCAGCGCCCGGCGGCGGCCCGTCCCCGCCGCCAGCCCTCCCGCAGACCCCGCGGGGCTGGAGGCCCCGGCCCCGGCCCGGCCTTACCCTCGCCGCTCCCCTCCTCCTCCGCCATGGCAGCAGCGCGGCGCCGTCGCCATGGCGACGCGGCCTGGCCGGGCCCGGCCGGGCCCTCTCCTCCCGCCGCCGCCGCTCCTCGCAGCCGCCGCGGCTCCCCGCGACCTGGCGCGGCGAGGCCGGCTGCCGGCGGCCTGCCCAGCGGGCCGGGCCGGGCCGGGCCGGGCCGCCGGGCTGACGGACGCAGCCACCTTCCCTCCGCCCTGGAAAGTTCTTCACTTGCGGCCTTCGCGGCCTGCTAGCATACAAAGCAAGTGAAAGGGGATGGAAGTGGTTCGGTGGAGGCTCTGCGTGTCGGCCTCGAGTACTGCACCGGGCAGGGAGCCACGGCCACAGTCGCCCCAAAACATCGATCAAGCCCAGAATTTGGATCCCAGTGGAGAGGCCCAGCCCCGGTCGGCTCCCCTGGCCCCGGGGCCCCACGCCACCCCACGCAGGACGGTTCTGCACAGCGCTGCACACCGTGGTCCTTGCAGCCAGGCTCTGAGTGGGCCCCTTACACCTGCCACTTCACAGTACTCCATTTCTCTTAAAAAGAGAGTTTTCCCAGCAATTGCAGAGATTTCTGTGTATCTGAGCTTCAGAAAGTGAAAGAACATTTTATTCTAAATACCATCGCTCCAAAACAGCTAAAATATTCTGTCTTAGCAATATTAAATAAAACTGTGCAGTTTAAATTTAGCTGTGTGTTTTAGCAGACACACTTGCGATGCCTGGTTCCTCTAAAACAACTGTGAAAGTAGGAAAAATATAAATATTAATATTCCAGCAAGATGCAACCGCATATTCATAGAAAATAAATATTTATGAAATTCCTAGAACTAAAACCTTGTCCTCGCCACAGCAGGTGCTTGTTTGTCAGATGTTAAATTTTTGCAAAGCCCGTGTGGATGACGACTCCTCACACGCTCATCTCCACCTCTCAAACAAACAGTTACGATGTGCTCAGTATTCATGGAAGTCTGAAATTTAAAAAAAACACATTGAAGGTAAATAGGGGTCCTTTGCTTTWAAAAAATTGCTTACTTTTTTAATATCATTTATAACATTTGCTATTTGCCTTTCAGCCACTTATTTCTGCATTTTTATTGAACGTGGCTCAGAGTAAAGAGGGTATAACAGATACCCAAGAGAACACACCATTACTCTGTTGGGAAAACAGCTGATTATGGTCTCTAACAAAGCTGATCCCTCTGAAAGGTTATCTACAGACTTGAACAGTTTATTAAAGTAACTAAATATTTCAAATTACATGTCTGACTACAGGAGTAGCACGGATTTGTTTCCTCACAAATTGACAGCAGAAGTTTTGGTGAGAACAGCATGGCAGCCAAAGTTAGAGGATGCAGCAGCAGCAGAAGGAAAGGCCCTTATCTTTCAGTYTCACAGGGGTCCCATTTCTTATTCCCTCAACCCTTCCACACAGAAAACCTTCATCTTTCCTGGTTGTAGACCTATGGTGGTGGATCAGTCACATGTTTGAAACTGAACAAAAGTACCAAATACGTTGTTTTGGCAAGGACAGAGCTTTCTTATCTCTTCCCTCCCCYACCGCAAATGTGGAATTTCTTGAATATTGTGCCCAGCATTAGATTTCTTATGTAATTTTCCAGATCACCTGATTCAACATAGGACATTTACCGCTCTTCTACAAATACTATGCTAATTCAAAGTGTTTACCACATTTCCCTAATAAAAGCTTTAAAAAATCCTGCTCTAGTCATTCAGGTTTTCATGCCAAATCCATACCCAAAATATGAACAACATTCAGCTTTAAAATAGATACAAATATTGCCTATTGTGTGAATTTATTGAGATTCTTGTGTTTTTGCAGTAGCCTTTGAATCAAAGTGAGTCACTGTAAATGTGATGTGATAAGACAGTAACTCCACTCAGGCCACTACCTTTAACACCTTTTCAGCAATTTCACCAGGCCTTGCGCTTGGCTTTCCTCACCACGCTTTCCTATTTGACACATGGTTGTCTTTGTTTCCTCCAAGAGGGATGGTAACGAAAGCAGTGTGTAAAAGCCGATCAAGAAAGGGGAAATCGTGAAGTACGCAACAGCTATGACACGTTGTGTATGCCACAATGTCTATGTCCTGTTGTAGCAGCTGACTCCGGCCCTCATGAGCTGCTACAATAGCTCCTCAGGGAGAGCATTGTTCTGGATATATAAAAGTATTGGTCAAATCCTGGATGTTTGTACTTGTGATGTTTGATACCTCTAGCCTAGCTGCAGAATCCTTTGTGACTTACAGCTAATACTGATTTCAGCAAACAGTATTTTGCTCTGTCCTGCCCGTGTTGTTGAGATTCCACTCAGGACAATTACCGTAAATCGAAGTGCTTCATTTGCATCGTCTGCTCCAGCCTGGAGCTTCCTTTTGCTTTCAATAGCTTGCAGTCAAGTGTCAGTACCTGTTTCCCCTTCTTCCCCCAATTCCTGACACACAGGGCTTTGGTGTCTTGCCTGTCTCCAGGAGCCGAACAAAATATGGAATGAGAAAGCACTTCAAAATGAGAACTCACTGCTTTAAAATTTCCTGGCAACCTATCTTGAAAAATCTGTGTAGGAAAAAGATGTTAACAATTATAATGCAGATCAAATATTGGACCTGAACCACATGACTGTTTCCCTTCTAACTTAATGCACAGACATCTCAAACCAAGGGTATGAGTGGGCTGAAACAACTAATCGCATTTTGGCACAGACAAGTACAAAAGGAAACCCAGAACTACTAATTCAACAGCTTGAAATATCAGCTGCTGCATGCAAGATCTTTAAAGAGCTCCTCTGAAGAGAACATACCCTTTTAAACTTGTAATTTTTCATTTAAAAAATGTCAGAAAATATCTCAGGGAAAATATGGAAGAAGCCAGTATTGTTGATACAAAGCCTGAATCCACTGAAGTCTAATAGATGTAAGGTACCCTTCCCTCTGCACCTAATTTCATCACATACATTTCTCTAAGCTATCAGGGTCTCGTCACACATTTTGTATATTTTCCATGCATATGTTCAGAAATTTTGTTCAGCAATAAAAAACAGTTCTAAAATGGGAGAAGTGATGTAAAAGATAAAGCAGTTCAAGGAAGTATAATAATGCCCTACAAAGCAGTGTCCCCCCATGGCTTCAGGGTTGCAGCGTTTGGACACATCTTTGCTCCGAACACTTGCTGAAGACCTTCACTATGGAACTCCCTCTGTGGGTCCTTGGGGACCATATAACTGAAGGCACAAAGAAGCATATTCATTTGCCCTTCACAGAGAAAGTAAATGAATAGCTACAATTCTGTGACAGGAGTCTACCTATAACTCCTCTGTAGCTAAATGGGTACAGCCCTGCCACGCAGGTGTTGCTTCCGTGTCGCAGTGCCCTTTTTCACCAATATTACACAAATGACCCAAGTGCATTTGGCATCTCCGTTCCACGCTTCCTTTGGGATCAGGAGCTGATTTGAGTGACTCGGAAACAGCTTCTTCAAAACAGAGTATTATCTAAAAATTATCTATTCACCCAAATGATACACAGCAACCAGATAAAAATGAGAAAAAGACTCCATCATTCCTTGCCTATGCTGTATCTTTCCCTTCAGATTTTGGGTAAATTACACTGAAAGCAGCTACCTCGTTCCTTGATGTGTGGGAGGGAAGACAGCTTCTCTTCTGCCTTGTTCTCTTTGCTACTGCAGACGTTGATCCTATGCTTGGACCAGATGAAGAGAAGCCTAACAGAGTGGGTACAGACAGACAAATAGGCATGCCCACCATTATTGGCTCTACCATTGACCTCTTCCAGACTGCTGGTATTTTCGTATTAATGTTATCTGTCTTCATTTTGTTTTCTTTTTGAAAAATAAAAGTCTTCCTGCTCCGACCTACAGAACAGCAAAAAGCACATAAATTGGCAAGGGAGTTCTTTTATTTTTCATATAGGTAATAAATCTAAAAGCCCCAAATCTGATCTCTTAAATAAAATGTCAGAGGGTATGATTCCACRAGACATGGGAAGTTCACCAATGCTAAAAGGGCAGCTCTTTCTTCAAGACTTGTCCTTCCTTCTCTACTGCTGGCTGCACATCCTCCTCCTACCTTGCGCTGGCTCCGCCATTCATTGAGAACAGATATGGGTCACTGAACTAGTAGAAAAACAATCCATCAAAAMGTGAATAGTCTTCTGCCATGTTAAGAAATTCAGTAAAGGGTCTGACAAGCATCTGAATCAGCACAGCCAGGAAGTTGGACCATCCAATTAGAACTGAGGGAGAAAYAGGGAGGAAGGCAGGAAGGGTGAGATGTCCTTTTAGAGGGAGAAAGCTCAGTGGTCGGCTGAGTCTGTAAGTAAAACTCAGAAGGAGGGAAGGAAGGGAAAAAGAATAGTTTCGAAGGCCGCTTATAATAACAGCATCTCAAATCCTTCTGGGTCCAGAGTATGGTATTGGAGCTGTCCTGGTAAATATCTCTTGCTGCTCATATACAGCTCTGATCCTATGGATCTTTAGCTGCTCCTGTCCAGCTTCAGCAAAGCTGCATTTGAGAAAAAGTGGCTGAACCTGCATYAAAAATGAGTTACTAGGAAAAAGGAAGCATTTCTTTCCCTCAGCAATATTCCTCAATGTCAAGGAGCTACTGGCAGTGCTTAGCCTCTGGGACTACGCCTAAAGAGCTGCAACAGAAAAAAGCTCTCGCTTTTATATGTAAGTGCCAGGATGCTGTTCCCCATCCCACCCAGGCACAGAAATGGCCCTAGAGATCCACATATTTTAACCTTCAGACTTTATTACCATTAATTATATCTAGAAGTGAAGCCAGGATCCCCGAGAACACGGTGGCAGGAACAAAACACAATCATCCATCTGCCTAGCAACACGGGTTGCCATGAGTACTTCTCCCCGTGCTCCACAGGCAGCGGGGGCTCGCCACTGAACACTGCGCCAAGTTCAAGGGCCTCGTACTGGTAAAGAAAGCCTGCTTCCTCGCATGAAGACCTTGCTTTCCATATCCAAGACACCTGTGTTCCTGTGGAGCCTAGAAAGTGTCAGCCAGCAGCCTGAAATTCAGGAATGAGGGACTTCTGGAGCAGCAAGCCGTCGTCTGGAACTGCTCTTGCGAGAGACAAAAGCAATGACGTTGGCAACATGAATGCAAACTCCATTCTTCCCTTCTCTGTTTCTTTTGAAAAAGTTCCTTGCACATGTTTCAGTACCATGCCAAAAAATCSCCAAATAACATACTATCAAATCACTGAATTTACGTACTTAGGAAGAAAAGAAGAAAAACCCACRAGTGGTACTGAATACATGGAAATACTCTTTAATGCCCCTAGCTCAGGAAGTTGTTGAATCACAAACCATTTGTGGGAGGCTGAGAGAGAGAATATTCAAGATATCCATTTGCCTCATTCTCCACTGAGGACCTGCTTTAGGCCTCACTAGGAGAAAGGATGCTCAAAGAGATGGACCTTTGATATGACCCAGAAGTTTTGGTGTTCTTGAAAAAGCGAAAGACTCTTYGGTCATTGTTTAGTATTTAAGGGAGGCCCTCTAATAGTGGAGTTATCCAGAAGCTGTGTAAAAAGAGATATATGAGAAAACCACAAAATCATAGGTTTCAGACTGACGTTTGGACAATCACAATTGAATGGGAATATCTAACACTGGAATTATGTTTATGATACCAATATTGTGAATCGAGCCTTTAAAAAAAGGTCTTATTTCATTGTTCGTTATATGATAACATGCAATTTAAGGGTATAAAGGCCATAGCGTGGGTAAATTGGCCCAAAGTACATTTTACAAAGCCATCAGCTGTGACACAAGAGTAGTTAGCTTTGGGATGAGAGGAGGAACTAAGGCTACACATCTGAATGATCATTAATGGCACTTAATCAATTTACATGAGGCATGATATAGTACTTTTTAATACTCAGGAAAATCCTCCTAGCGTATGAGTAGCAGAACTACATTCTTTTAGATCATCTGTCAGGATTATTTGGACACGGAGATACTGCTGCACTTACTAGGTTAGTAATAATCAAAATCAAAATGGACCTGGGTATAAGAAAACCCATCAATTTAAGCACTTAAAATTTTTCTGTTTTCCTCAGAATGCAAGTTTTCATTTATTAAAAAAAAATCTAGACCATCTGCTTGTGAAGATAATGTTTGGAGAATTTATGTAGCATTATCCTTTTAAATCTACAGTAGGGCAGTAAGGGAGAAAATCATATTCTGTAACAAGTCCCATTAACTTAATGTGTTCAGGATTTCACTTTACAAGTCTGACCCCACTACCTGCTCATGTTAACTTCAGAATTTCAGTGGGAATAAGGTTGAAGTCTGTGGGATTGATCTTAATTTGATTCACAATTTATTAATCTCCACTGACACACATGGCACAGGATTAAGACTAGAGCTATAGCATAAGCATCACCTCAATGCTCCTTCATCTCAGTTTTTTTTTATTCAAAGGGCTAATTGCATGGCTAGCTTGTTTTTCCAGGTTCGTGACATTTTCTTATTATTTAAAAATAAGCTTTAACTTTGCAGATATTAGATTCATTTCCACATTTAAATAATGTTAACTCTGATCTAACTAGAGATACTGTACAGAAGATGTTTTGTAAACTTTCCTGTTTAGAYGTACTATTGTAAAATGAAAGTCACTTTGAAATAAAAATATCCTTTGTTGCATAAGAGGGGAAGAAAAGGAACAGAATTAAGATACATCCAAGGAATATTTTCTCTACCTTTAGAATAAGAAAGAAATTGAACTCCTGTTTGATTCTCTCGTGAGGGATAGGGGACTTTGATGCACTGTGGCCAGAAGATAGATAACTGTATTAATGAAAATCTAATCTGTGCTCAGAGACTTTGCGTGTTGGCTATGAATGTAAAATATTCATACCACAATAGACTGTTACACTGTCAAAAGCTGAAGTTCAGCCAATTTTACCAGGAAGAGTTGACATTTTGCTGTATTCTTAATTCTAGGGAACAGGAAAAATAAGCCATCAAAACTGCTCCTCCACTTGCAAATTTTGCCAGTGTAATTATTTAGATATGTCATAAATCTAGRAATAGGAAGTGTTTGTCTACTGAGCTATTTAGACACAGTAACTCAAGCTGAGAGAGGTAACAAATACTTTGGATTGGTCAAGAGTTTTCAGTGGCACTGTGCCAGGAGGGCAAGCAGAGGCATCACCTGCTTTTGTATCACCTTCTCTGCCATGCCCCAGGGCACGGCCATGAAAGGATCTGAGTAGGAAACTGATTCAGCTAAAAAATACTCTTTTTTTGTTGTTGTGGTTGCCAGGTTGTGAGCTGGGCTAGTGCAGCAGAAGGAACAGTGTAAGAACAACTGGCCGGGGCTGAGGAAACACAGACCTGCCACCAAGCACCAGCCTGAGACTTTCAGCACAATCCTCCATCAGTGGGTGGAAGGGGCTTTTGGTCCATCGCTGGCTTGCCTTCTCCCAACTCAGATGCCTGCCGTCCTGAACTAACTGCAGTCATGCTCTGTTCACGTGGAGGCCTACCGAGGAAGCAAAAACAGGGYTTGAAAAGAGAAGCATCATAATTTATTAGACTAGCTGACAGAGCTGGCAGAAGAAAAAATAAAAAAGACTGGTTTTGGACATACAATCCCTTTTTCAGCTCTGAAATAGAAGTTGCGTCCCTTTAACAGAGTACAGTGGCCACCATTTTCAAACAAATTTACCTTAATTATGTTAAATCATTTGAACTATTGGAGTGAAATGGCTGTTTGGTACCTGCAAGGTAGAGGTGAGTGTTTGCAAGGGAAGACACGATAAGGACATTAGCTTTGTGGGACAGAAAGACAAGCAGTTATCACATGCAGAGCCCTAAGGAATGGGCAAAACTGCTAGACTGATTCTAATAGATAYCGTAGATAGATGCAGATAAAGGAGACTTAACAGGAAGAGGCACTTAAATATCCTGATAAAGCCATTTAAATTGTCTTAGGGTTGGACATTCAGAGCTGTATCACTTCAGCATTTATGAAGCTGTGCAATGAACCACAGCAGTGGAATGACAAACAACCTGAAAAATAACCCAGGAAAAACAAATAGGCAGCAAAGTACTAATGGGTTATTTCTCCGCGAGATGAGTTCTCATTTGCTGAATAGCCACATAAATACTTGCACAGCATAACGAGGGAAGCAACAACTCCTTAAGCCACAGTTCCTGATCAGACAGTTGCTGATCAGACACACTGATCATACACAGATCAGCATGTAAGATTACTCCAACATGTAAAGATTTGCAGCATTAGGAAACCTGTGATCAATTACCTGCTCACTTAAGGAAGTTATGGCTAAGATTAAGCAGGACAGTGAAAATGGACTACCTAATATATGCACRAGTTTTAAGCTGCTAACTGAACTTTACAAAGTGGAAATACAGGTTTAATAATCCATCTGAAACTGAGGATCAGTAAACCCTAGATAGGTAACCTCTTCCCAGTTCTATGTCATTGGCACCATGATTTACCATCCGGAATGGGATAGCTATGTAAATAAACCTAAAAGTGGTATCACTTACAGTGTGAGATAGTTGTTTTCTTATAATTGCTTATTGAAGTATGTAATTAAAACAGAACACATCTTTTATCTGTTTTATATATACTTTCATGATACAGCAGTATTTATTGGCATTGCTGTATACATCATCATCACCACCTTGAGAGCTATAGTTACTGTCAGTTTAGATTAACTCAACCAAACACAGAGTCTAAGAGGGAGGGTAGTTTTTAACTAAACCACAAGGTCTGGAAGTCTGAATACCAAACCTTGCTGCAGTGATTTGAGGCAATACTGTTGTCTCCTGGGGACCTTACCTTCCACTGCCAGCTGGCATCTCCCCCTCTGTAACAGAAGAATCAGATAGCAATGGGTGTGGACGCCCTGGTACGTCTCTTTCCACCTCCCTTCACCTCACCCTGGCTGTTCAACACAGCACAGCATATTTAATACTTTAAATTGATAAACAAAGCTGTGACCGAGGGAGTGATCACACATCCCATTTTGTCACTTCTCAAGCAGTGCAGCTGCTGGGACAATAAGATSTTAAACTATTGTAGCTAAACTAGACAGAGTCTGCCAGTGAAATTATTAAGTGTTGTTTCTCAGTTACCAGATCTCAGCTGTGACCCTGGATAAGTCTTTTAACCCCCATTTTTCAAACACTAACACATGTAAGTGATTTTCCATCTGTAGTTATTTACAGGATTAAGATCAAACCTCCAAAAGCTCAGAATGCCTTACCTGAAAAGTGATATTGTATCATATACCTATTGCATGTAGGCTGAGTGTTAGTGTTGTATATTTTAGGATATCTTTAAGATAGTATAGAATATCTTTAAGATAGTATTTGTACCTCTCTCCCCATCCCCTTTGCAAGTAGTTTGTCTCTTGGGTATAGTGTGGAAGCATCCGAGATGCGTTGAAGATACATGATTGAAGGGAGAACTAAAATTTAGTATTAAAGAGGTGAAGCTGAAGCTAATTTGTAGAAATAAGAAAATGTAGACTATGAAAATGTAGAGCACATAGCAAGAAGGGAGGCATGTGGGAAGAGTGTGGGACCTAGGGCAGATGGCATACCCAAGTGCTGAGCCTTTTGAAAAGGTTCTCCTTTTGTGTCCTGTGTGCCTCTGTAAACATGCTCCTGGAAGCAGACACATCCTTGAAGCCTTCCCTTCAGTGGCACCACCACTTCTCCTCTTCCCATAGTGAAATATTTGCATGCTAGAAGTCCAGATTTCACAGAGATGTAGACAGGCCCGTGATCACCAGATCCCAAGACACTAAATGGGCCACTTCGTTGATCTCTAGCCTTGATACCAGCAAGTTTAACAAGGTCAAACACCAGTGCAGTGCAGTAACATGTTCTCCTTTCTGACTGATGGTCAAATATATACAGCCTTGGTCTCACCAGCAAGCCTGCATGGCTACAGTAGTCTTTTCACTAAGCAGTTTATCTATGAAACCTTCCAGAATGGCTACCAGAAATCTGCCAGGATGCTCACAAACTGATCTGGTAGCCATGGAGATACACATGATTCTTCTGATCTAAAATTTTAGAATTCTGAGAATCACTTGTTCTCCTAAACAACTCTAGCAGCCAAAATTTTCAGCATATTTTCAAAAGTCCAGTTTCCAGAGTGACTGAAGACCTCCTCAGTAAATATAACACAGTCCCAGAAAGGACTAAAAGAGGTTTTCTGTCTTTGTGGGATTACTTTGATTCAATAGTAGAAGGAAGAAGCTGATTTTGAGAGCTCTGTTTTTATCACTTTCCAACCTATATTCATTGCCATAAAATATGAATGCATAAAGTTATCAGCCTAGAGCTATTGGCTTCCCTATGGATTTGAGAAATGAGAAACACAGAGGAGAATCTCTGATTTGAGACTTTGAAAGAAGTAAATACCCATCTCTTTTTCTCAGTAGGGACATTCTTCAGTAATATCAGAGTTACAAAGGGGGGAAAAAAAGCTCCATAAACTTACAGATCACTCAAAGCTCCAGGCCTGGCATTTGGATCTGCATAAGGTGTGGTTGGTTATGAAGGAGCCAGTGCTATTAGCAGCAACCCAATGGTTGATGTTGGGAAGATGTCTTCAGCTTTTAGGAGAGCCATCACCAAATTCTTTTGTCCATCCTCCCAACATTCTTCAATAGCCTGGTGGATYGCAGTAGATAAGAATTGATTTTGCATTAAGCATAAGGTTTCACAGACAAACCTAGCTCATAAGAGCTCTTTTTTGTCAACTTTGTGATCACAAATAGTTGCATGGAATTAATCACTTATATTGTCACTTGGAAATCAAGAATAACAGTGCTAATATCTGGAAGCTGGAGAGAGAGAGCATATGAACACATATCTACTGAGAAAGACAGATAGAAAGAGAAAAGATCTGTGAGGTATTAGTGTTAGAATAAGAATTAGAATGAAACCTAAATGAGAGGATTTCAAAACAGAACAAAAATGAAGAACAGAAATGAGAAAACACAGTCAAATGCTTGAAACAGAAGCATCAGAAAACAAAAGGATGAAAGAAAAACTGGATATAGATAATCAGATAGAAAAGTTGCATTTGTCAGAATTATATATAAAGGATCTTTACGTTTTGAAAAAAACTGAAAAGAGAGGAGTATCTATTGATCCTAAATATCAGCAGATCTAAAAGGCTAATGGAAAAATCCCAGTCTTGAGGCATATCCTCATACTCTATCCCAATCATGAGGCATATATGTATGCTTAGCTTTACCTCACAGAAGTAACACCAGAGAGTTCGGCAATAAACTCCACCAGTGTAAATCACACTTCTCCTTCTCTTACACCCCCAGTTTCAGCAGATGCAGCCACAGTAAAGGCTGGAAAAAAAGAAGACAGAAATCAAAYGCAATTTCCAATTTAGATAAAACATCAGACTGTTAAAAGTACTGAAAGAAAATACTTCTCCTTTATTCTTACAAATGTTGTTCCAAATATACCTAAAGGGCAGAAAGGGGAAAATTAACATACTGTTACCCAGCTTTAAATGCTTTTACTTTAAAATATAGGCTATTAGGCTTTTAAGAGATCTTGGTGCCCTGCAACAAGCAACTTTATTGCTAATTAAAATACTGTGTTCCATAAATTTCCTTTTCTTAATTCTAAGGAGTTTTCTCATTTTTGTTATTCTCTAGAATTAACAGAATCTCTGAAGCAATTCTAGGAGAAGCAGTAATAAATTACTTTAATAAACTTGACCAAAGAAGCAAAGTAAACTTCAAATTTCAACAAAACTGCTTAAAATCCAGAACACACTCTGGAAGAGCACAGTGTTTACCACCGATATTTATTCAATGTTTTTTTAAACTTTGTTTTATTCAAACCCGTTCTGGATATCACCCAAGAAAGCATCCCAGTAGCATCCCAGCACGAGGCTGCTGACAGCCCACCCTCGTTCAGGCAGGCAGGCAGGCTTCTCGCTGCTTCTCCAGCCCTTCTGCTTCAGCCCGCACAGGGTGGGCTGCGCTTCATGCTCTTTTTTCCTGCCCTCTGCCTGCAAGCCACAGCCTCCCTGTAAGGCCATAGCACTCRTCCCAACCAAATTCTTCCCTTTCTTGCATCAGGCTGCGGACTTTTTCCAACCTTGGCTCAGAGGTCTCTTTGGCCTCCAGGTGCTTGCCCCCTGGCAGATGGGGCTCAACGCGCTGCCAGCTGTGGGTGATGAGCGCACGCCCACCGTTGGCTSCTGAAGGGTTTCAGTTAGCTGTCTTGCAAAGGGAAGTGCTCTGACCCTGGCTCCACAAGTGCAAGTTTCCAATGTGGTCCCCACCACACCAGTAACTGTTTGCATGGCGGGGAGGAGGAAGGCGTGAGAGAAGGAGGAGTATTTTCATCCTTATACAAGTTTCCTTGCTGAGTATCCAAATTGGCTTCTGTGGATTTGTTACCTGTTCACAGCAATGAAAGTGAAAAGTGACTGAGCACCCATGTCCATTCACTTCCCTCCCAGGCTGTCAGTTTGGGGGTTATCTGGGGTAGCACTCTCCAAAGCAGTCCTTGTTCACTTGGAAGCAGACGGAGATCTTCAACTCAGTTCATGTGGGCTGCCGCACACTGCAATTCACTGCCAGGGCGAGTCAGGTTCAAGCCAGACATTTCAATGTTCCAGCAAAGTTAAGTTCTGCATAATTATGGTGAAGTATTTCAAGTATATGAAAGCAAATGGGGGAGAGAATATCGGGAAAGCTATAAACCGGTAAAGGCCAAGTACAAAGGAACAAAAGGAAGTATTACCGGAAATATTTCCTTGTAATAAGAGTGCTTCAAATCAACAGTGGACCTAAAGCTTGCTTCTGATTTATTGCTGGTTGCTAAAGCATGGCATTTAGGTACAAACTCTCATATTGTTAAGCCTAAGAACTTGGGACAGGGATTGCTAGAGTGAGTTACTATGGAGTTAAAAAAACCTGTTGGCTTTCGTGATGAGTCCAGTTTCAGAGAAGAAATAGAGAATAAAGGAAAACAGTTGGTTTTAAGCATTCATTTAAAGATTTGCCATCTGAATGGTCTGCATTCATTTCCTTTAAATCTGAACAGTTATAACATTATTTTCTGTGTATTCATTTCATTTAAAGCTGATCAGTTACAACATTATTTTTGCACATAATTGCTTCTTTTTTAAGTGTTTTGGGGTTTTTTTACTTCTACTTTTAATTGCATTTTGTGTGTCAGTATATTAGAATTTCACAGTGCTGTCCATAACTAGAGTATCTGAGCCTTTCCCATGTGGAATATACTGGCAATTAAAAAAAAAAAAAAATTCTAGATATTGTAGACAGTCTGATTCTTCTCTGTTTTGAAGGTATGAGAGCTGTGCTTGGAGTGCATGTGTCTTTTTTCATTCCTTTTTAACAATACTTTTGGTTTTAAGTTCTTGAGTTTGTAAATGATAGACAAGCATGCTATTGTCACTTAGCAAGCAGTTTTTATTTTATTTCAGAAGCACTGTCCTGTATGAGCTAATCGGATTGTTAAAACAGTTCCTTGTTATGACTGGCATGCTGAGCTCACCTTGCTTTTTACTTGTTTTCATTTTTGCTGTTGGGGATCTCTTACTTTGCTGGTAAGTGGAGCTGGAGGGAGCAGGGCAACAAGTGCAGATGCCTCATCTCATAGAGGAACTGCCAGGCAGTTCTGTTTTCTTTTGTATGAAAAAGAACTCATAAAATCCAGAATCTCATTTAGGTCCTGACCCTGTAATGAACTCAGCAGAGTCACAGGGGTCCTGGGACATAGGAAAAGCTATAGGATAGAGMGCCTTGGATTGCAAATACTGATAATTCAGGGTGCTGCACAAAACATCTTGGCCTGATGTTATTTAAAAGGATGGTTTGCTTTATGCTCGCTATAAGAAACCTTTAGCTGGATAGTTCAAGAGCTTGTTAACTCTTGGATTAGCTACCTTACAGCAGCAATCCCCTAGAAAACTTTTGAYCCTCCTCCCCCCCAGTTTTGCTGGCACTGTTCCTTTAAAGCAGCGTGACCTGATGGGATACCTGGTTGTGGGTTATAACACCTGCTGGCAGGGCTGCCTGCCTTCTGGCAAGAGTGTGCTCCTGGGAGTATCCTTAGACTATGGATGTGGAACAGCAAGGTTAAGTGACAATGCTTTTCTTCTGATGATTATTGTCAAGTAATTGTTCTCAGAGAGTTAGCAGGGGGCTTACTGAGTTTTTGGATGCTTTCCTAGGAAATTACCTGTAGCCATTTGCTAGCAGTTACTTTATTGTGTTGCCAGAAGCTTCTGTTGCTGCTAAGTCTGTCATATGAAATGATGCTGGTTTTCCTCGTCCTGAAAATGGAGAAAGGCTGAGCAGATCTGCTCCAGCGGACTGGGTTAAAGAGCAGTCTATGACAAAATGGCTTGCTTTCTAGGGAGCATTCTACAGTGAGGTAAACTTAACAGGATAAAATGTGGTTTCCTAAAAAAACAAAACTTTTGGTGTTTTTTTTTTAACACCAAAACAAATGAACCTCTGACCTCATTTCTTTATCCTGCTTTTCTATATTTCTTGATTTATGGTGTACATYCTTAAAGTTAAGTGTCACTAAGGCTTGTGCTTTTGTTTGCTAGTGCGTAGTTTAGTTTTCTGTAGCTTTCTGAGCCCATGCATGTGGGATGGGCGGCAAGAGGGCAGAAAGGAAAAGGCTCTGTTTCCTTCTCTCCTCAACTCTACTGAGAGGTTTTTCCTCTTCTCTTCTGTCCTGACCTATTCTGGGGCCTAACAGAAAAGTAGCTAGACTTTGGGATGCTGCTTCCAAAGGTAAGTGAAGAGATCTGAGACCAAGATAGTGGGGAAAGGCAGTTTTGCACTTTCGCAGTTGCTTTCTGATGCTTTGGTGTCTCCTGGAGCTACCTTAGCAGACTTCAGGATTTTATAGCAACAGCCCTGTAGGACTGCCAGAGCAGTGCCTAGACAGGCAAAGCAACCTGGCATCTAGCAATTCTTTTTTTTTTTTTTTTTTCTTTNGCAATTCTTTTTTTTTTTTTTTTTTCTTTCTTGCTTTCTTTCTTTTTAATGTACTGGACATGTTTCCTATGTAGGTAGTGCTGGGGAGAAGTCTGAGTTACTGCCTCTGTCTGCACGTACTTCTCCTGAGGCTGTGGAACTTAAAAACAAATAAGCCAACAGCTTCATGAAGTTAAAAATAAGCACCCTATTGCTGGGATATGTACATTTGTGAATGCTCTGGGCTTCAGCTGTGTGGCATGCCCTCATTACAAAAATGGCCAATCTTGAAAGCATGCTAACATGGATTAATGAATATTCAAAAATAATTTGTTTACTCAGCTTTGCCCATCGCAGATTTAAGGTATGTGGTTGGACCATGGTAGTACCTTTTGTTAGCATACAATATTCTTATAAGTTTTAGGGGGTTTATGTGGCTTTGTTTAGCAAGGCCTTCCCAATCTGTAGAAGCCATTCTTTGTGAACTGAGGAGAGGGGACAGAGGAGATARCCTAAGAACTGGCAGTGCTCTGGTGCCACAAAAGGTGTGTGGCTGCTTCCCTTTTTTGACCAAAACATTGAAAGATGGGAAGGAGAAAGGTGTGTTGAAGAGGCTTAAAGAGTAAAATGATGACAGGAATGTACTGTAGAGGGTGCAGAGTATCAGAATAGGAGGGAAGTACAGCCCAAGAATGTGGTCATCTGGACCTTAAGTGTCGGGGCAGGGGGGATATTGTTTGGGTTTCTTGGGGTTTGTTGTTTGGGTTTCAGATTTTTTTTTTTTTCTTTTAAGCCAGGTTGAACAGAAAAGTTGCATTAGGCAAGAGCTGGTCTGTTGGCTGCCAGTTATGTATTGTCCTGCCATGCACACTTCTTGCACCTGTCTTCCAAAATCAATGTTTTAGTTACATATATTGATCCCACTCTAGTAAATGTGTGTATGTGGCAGGTTACAAGAAAAATCTCAAGAAACTGTAGGTGTCTGATTTCCTGAACTGAATATCTCTTATAAATTAGTTCATATGTAGCACTTGATAAGTGTGTGGTCAGTAAACTTCTGATTGGCTCTGAATAAAGCCACAAATGAATCCTGCTTTTAATGTTGGAAGATGCAGCCTTTTTTCCAAGGCCAGGCTTAGAAGCTGTGTGAATCTTTGAATGCTCTGAATTGAAACATTGATTCTCAGAAACTCATGGTTTTGGTTTTTTGTTTTTTTTTAAGCAAGAGAAGCTACTTCTTGAAAATGGGGAAAGGGGGATTCTTGTCTCTACGGGGTCAGTGGGTGCTTGCCCTTTAAAGGGTGATAAACATGGGTTGTGGCTGATTTGTGATGTCCCAGTGTAGCTTTGCAGCCCTTCCTTCTGCGTGGTGGGATTGCTGAAGACTTCATCTTCACGCAGGACAGGAAGAGTACAATGGCACTGAGATCTTAAAAAGGACTGGTGTACTGACCCTTGACTGACAACCCAAAGGGTACCATGGCAGAAAGGGGAATGCTATGCAGATGTGTAATAAGAGAAAGATGCTACTGAGGAGGAACTGGCTAACCAAACCGGTGCCGGAAACCTGAATTTCAGTCCCTTGAACGCTGTTAGCTCTACTTGTAATCAGGCACTAACCATCCTTAGGTCTGAAACCATCCTTAGGACCTAATTGATCTAGTTCCTGTGCAAATACTAAGCCTTATTATGGCAAATGGCTGCCTCATTTCTGAGATGAATTGCACCTCACTTGATATTAAAATATCATGGAGAGATTATAGATGGTACAAGGCAAGGTCAATCTAGTTCAGTATCCTCACTCTGATAGTGAGCAGTAGTGAACRTCAGGGAAAGAGAGGAGCACAGGGCAAGTGTAGTGGTATTTCTCCAGAACAAACTGCCAACCTCCTGGCAGAGTCTCTACAGATAGAGCCTACCTATAGAGATATGTAGATAGGAGGTCTTTGGGCTAAGAAATCATCAGAACTGACCCTTTGTCACGCAACCTCACTTGCCACAAATTAGCACTTTAAAAATGTCTGAAAATTTCTGACTGGCTCTAATAATGATTAATGAGGATTTCATGAGGAGAGATGAAAAGGGAAAAAGAAAGACTTGCTCCACATGCGCCCTGCTATCATAAAAGGCAACAGAGTACTTCAAGAATGATATTCTCTTTTAAAGTAATGGTGTGTTGAATGTGGAACTCTGAAAGCAATATTAATTGAGGGTAGATGGGTTAAGGACATACAGAAAAGACTAGGAGCATATTGTGATGGTCAGACAGAGGGTAAAGCATGAGAAGAACAGCCAGAGCAGGACAGACAAGGCTGAAGAGAGCAGAACTAGGAAAAGATAAATGCCTGGGTCCTCCTGCAACACTGAAGTTGTACAGAAAGGTTCAAAAAAAGGTTCAAAGTCCAGGTGGGATGGGACCCCCGAGACTATCCARTCCCCTCCTGAAAGCCTGCTCTTCTTTTTGTCACCCCTTTGTCACTGCTTTTGGCAAACAGGGGGAGGACTAAGGGTAAATAATGGAAAGAACATTAGGGGTGAGGAGAGCAACTAATTAAAGTCTAAAGGAGCACAAACAAAAGTGAGGGAAACGAGAGTAACTGATCTGTTGAGGGGGCAAGTCCCAGAGGGAGGATCCCAAATTACTTCTGAGAGGGGAGACTCGTGTGGAGAGAAAAACATTCTCTTAAGTTAGAAAGTAACATGGTTAGGAGGAAAATGTTATATGATGGATAAATAAAGTGCATAGAATTGCATCTGTTATGTATGGGTAGATGTCACTTCCCATTTAAATGCAAAGGAAGATTTTTTTTAATATATTTTGAGACCAAAGAAAGGACAATTTTAATGGAGGAGTACTTGTGGTTATCAGCAATGATGTTTTGTTTTTCATATGGCCGTCATTATCATACAAACAGCAGCTTTGCAAATTAAAGCTAAAGTGCTTTCTTCTAGCACTTTCTTGTTTCAGAAGTTCGCATTACCAAACTCTCATTTGTATGATRTGGCTGGTATCTATCTGCATGATCTAGGAAAAGCTGAGTTGAAGGATCTACTATGTGAATTAAGAGAGGGTACAGCAATGAGGAGAGYGTATCCCCTTAACTTATTTTTCCCCTTCAAAGTATGAATAGAGAAAAGGCAAACTCCTGAAACATGGGACTCAAAGAGGACAGGGCAGCTATCTTAGACCAGAGGCAAATGTGTAAGAAATACGTACTTAACTTAAACAGCAAAAAACTTAATTTGTTTTTTTTTTTTTTTTTTTTTATGCTGAGAGGCTGTCATTAAGGTTACACATCTATGTCAGTTATGCATGTATTTTCTTATAAAGCTAAGTATATAAATGCTGTTCTTACCACAATTAAATCACCTGACATCTGAAAATAACTGGAATTTCTCACTTTTATAATAATGGGTAACAGCATACTGTAGTTTGAAACCACAGTCCTACTACACTTGTGAATATTTGTTTSGTAATGTAATTGAGTGGTTAGATAGTACCCTTACTACTATGGTATGAATTAATCTCCTTTTAAAAATAAAAAAACTTCAGCCTTCTAAGTGGTTAAATAAAGAGATAGCCTTAGCAACTTAAMMAAMMWRARAAWTTYTYWKKTTKKTTGTGTTAAATTTCCGGGGGTGGGGGGAAGATTATTACTTTAGGTACTTGTGCCTTTATATACAGGCTTGAATGCTTTAGGGTAAATAAGTAATCTCTTGATGTGCCTCAAAGCTGTTAGCTGTTTTGTTTCTCCATGGTAACAGGAGTATAAAGCAGTATGAGCATGTTACTGAAGTAGGCAGACATGACACTGTTTAGGAATGGGATTACATGTGAGGACTGCAGCTCTAGGGTGATTCTGAATGAGGGCATTTTCTAACACAGAGGTGCTGTGAATGCATGCAGACATGCTAATTCAAGGTAAGGCTTAAGGATCCAAAACTGGCCTAAAAGAATCTATCCATCTGTAAAGTTTGTAGTGGTGAGAGGGATTATCAGATGATTAGGTTGATGAAGCTGTTCCAGAAACATGGCTCAACATGTGATGAGGCCTGTGCCAGATCAAGGTCTAAATGTAGGGCTCTGTTTGAGGTTCAGAGATGAAGACTTAATGATGTATCTTCTCTTTAAAATTTTTACATTCAAAAATTCAAAATAAGAACATGGAGGTTGGACAGGCAGATGACATCTAAATTAATGCAGAGTTATCTATAAGCTTTAGTCAGTAATCTTGCAATATTAACTAGGTGAACCCTGTTTACTTTTGTTCCTACCTTGGCAGAACAATATATATCAAGAATACCTCAGCAGACTAGCTAAGATTGCCCATTTCTTCATGAAAGGGCTAAGGTAATGATTTATATTAGTGCAGCTTGATCATGCACTGACCTCTCCCTAGCGCTGAAGCACTTTTTATCCTTTTCTTTTCCTATTGAGATGACTCTGACCTACTCGACTGAGATAAAATCTACTAACTCGCATTTATAGTAAGGGAAAGGTTCTGGCAACCTTTTTCTCATCTATACGTATTGCATGAGGGAGCTCTCCCTGTCTCTGTTCCAACAAGCTGTTGTGTAGTGATGGGTTGAGCTAACCTTGCTGACTGAGTCATGTTTCCTCCAAATGGATCCAGCCTGACTGAGGACAGAGCAGCGTGTGTGTGTATGTGTTTAAAAGAGCCCTTTCCTTGTGCAGTTAAAACAGGGTGACTTCCTCATCTCCCCTCCCTTGCTCTCGGCGCAGGTAAACCTTGTTTTGTTCTGGTAAAATTTGTTCTGGTTCAGAAGGCCACGCGACCTGTACCGACACAAAGCAACTTCACGCCAAACACACCTTCCCTTCAGTAGGACTTCATACTGGTCTTCTAGTTGTTTGACTTGCCTTTTTTATTTTTTTCCTGCAAGTGAAAATTAGCTTTTTATCCAGGCTCCCTAAGGAAGCAGACTTGTAGATCAGTGCTGCCTTTCTGTTCATGTGAAACCCTCTCTGCTGTTTGTTTTCAAGTAACTTTTGACCAAATTGGGCAAATTCAACCACTGTACAACTCAGTGGCTGAGGGGAGCTCCAAATTAATGCTGTGCAGAGGGAAAAAGAGGGAAAACTGAGCAGTTTTGGTTAGCTGATAGGCTCTGTGCTGAGCTCCAGAATAGTGCTTCTTGTCCGGTGGAGAGTTAATGCCCTTGAAAAACCTTTGTTTGCCCTGTGGCTTTGTTAGCCCCAGCCTGGTCTAGTTAAGTATCGGGTCTATGCATGCCTCTTACTGCTGCAGCCGGTGAAGAAACGGGTATATAGCTCTACTTTTGTCCTTATGTAACTGTGTTAACAAGGTTGTATCAGGGTAACTATTTTGAGTAGCAGTTTTCGTTTTCAAACCCTTTATGCAACGAACTGTGCGGACTAGGCCCGAGATGGGCGCCCGGCAGCAAGGGGAGGGAAGGAACTGCCCTGCCTGCGAGGCTGCGGCCTGACAACAGGGCCGGGGCCGTTTAGCGGGGCTGGGCCCTTTGTCGGGTTTGATCCACGCCAGAAGGACGGGTGCTCGGGTGACATGGTGACTGATTTCGTCCCGAGTGGATTGTTTTGCCGAAGCGGTGATCGGAGAGGGGACAACGGCGGCGCGAGCAGCCGCGCTTCCTGCTGCCGCCTGCCCAACATGGCGCAGGTACAGCTGTTAGCGCGGAGCGGGGCGTTCCTGCAGGGAGGGCTGCTCTTTCCCTCACGCTCCGCTCTGCGGCCCGGTGGAGCGGCCGCGGCAGCGCCCGGCCCCCCTCCAGGCGCGAGGGCGGCGGGGTCCGCGCGGAGCCGCCGCGCTCGGCCGGGTATTTACGGTATGGGCGCGCGCGGGCGGCCGTTACGGTAGCGGGGGCGGGGAGGAGGGACTACGTGCGCGGGGGCGGGGCGGGCAGTGCTGCGTGCTCGGCCCCGCGAGGCGCGTCTCCCTCGCGAGCTCGGTGAAAGGATTTGGCGCCAGGCGGGTCCGCTCTGCAGCTGCCGCAGCCGCACGAACCAGCCGCGCCACCCACCCACCGCCTCCCGCCGGGGCCTCGACCCAGAGCCGCCGCCGTCCGCCCCAGCCCAGAGTCGCCCGCGCGCCGCCCAGGGATCGAGCCGCCGCCGCCGCCATGAGCTGCTCGCCCGTGAACGTGAAGAAGCTGAAGGTGTCGGAGCTGAAGGAGGAGCTGAAAAAGCGGCGCCTCTCCGACAAGGGCCTCAAGGCCGAGCTCATGGAGCGGCTCCAGGCCGCGCTAGACCAGGAGGAGGCCGGCGGGGGAGGCCCCGCCAGCAGCGCAGTTGAGCCTGGCAACGGCAGCATGGAGGGGGAGGCAGCCGAGAGCGGCGGGGGCGCCTCGCAGCTCCACCAAGGGGGAGGCCCCGACCAGGCCGCGGCCTCCACCGCGGAGGACGACGACGAGGAAGGGCTGGAGGCCGCCGATGGCGACGCCATGGAGCTGGGCGAGGAGAACGGCGAGCGGGCGGGGGCCGGGGGCGGCCCCATGGAAGAGGAGGCGGGCGGCGAGGAGGAGGAAGAGGAGGAGGAGGATGATGAGAACGGAGACGACCAGGGTTTCCAAGAGGGGGAGGACGAGCTCGCCGACGAAGAGGAGGCCGCGGCCGGCGACGCCAACGGGCACGGGGAGCAGCAGCCGCCGCAACCCCAGCAGCAGCAGCAGCAGCAGCCCCCGCCGCTCCTCCAGCCGCGCGGCGCCGCCAAGGAAGCCCCCGGCAAAAGCGCTGGCGGCGCCTCGGGGCCCCCGGCGGCGGCCCCCTCCGGCCCCGCGGGCCCCGCCAAGCAGCAGCAGCAGAAGAAAGCGGAAGGTGGCGGTGGCGGCGGCCGCCCCGGGGCTCAGGCCACCGGGGGTGAGTGTGCGCGGCGGGAAGGGGGAAGCCGTTAATCCCCCCCGCCCCCCCCTCCGGGAACCCCCGTCGCGGGCGGG